>VYXH01005904.1:47491-65387 GCA_013397275.1 Burhinus bistriatus
TGGGGTTGTGGGTTTGGTTTTTTTGGGGTTTTTTTTTTGTTTGTTTGGTTTTTTTTGTGTGTGTGTGTACCACACAGCAAAGGTTTGGTTTAACCGGGAAGAAATGGGGGAAAAAATGGAAACGATTCCAGGTACGTTATTTCCCTCGCGCTTTGGTATCCGGGGAGCGGGAGGGGAAGAAAGGCTCCGTTTTATTATTTTATTGTTGTTTGTTTTTTTTTTTTTCCTCGGCTTCGCTTTTCCCTCGCAAAAGCGATTTGGGAGCCCCCGTGGGGTTGGGTTGAGCGCTCAGGGCACCGAGCTCCAAAGCTCACCCCAAAAATATAAGGGCCGGGGCGGGAGGGGGGGAACAACCGTATTGGTTTCCAGTGCTCGCCAGCAGCGGGGAAGCAGCAAAGACGGTATTTGGAAGGAGAAAAGTCTCCCAGACCTGGAGTTTTCTCCAAGAGGACTGGAACATCTAATCCCATGGGATGTGCATCCCAGTCTCCTCTTTTTTTTTGAGGGGGGAGGGAAAGGCTGTCACCTACCTAGAAGGACCATGACAGCGGATGGTTAATGTGCCGGAGTCTTAAATAAGGCTTAGTCCCGCTGCCTGGCTGGATTTTATCCCCGTCTCCCATTTTTTCACTATTTTTGTTGTACCTAAAGCCAAAACGGGATTTTTTGGTTTGGAAAATCATTGCTAGGCGAGGTTTGACTGCAGGATCGTGGTTGGGGTGTGAAGGGCTCTCTGAACCTCAAATTAAAGGAGGTAGAAATGAGCATGACTGGTCCGTCCTGTCCAATCACCCACGGAAATTTAGGCTCGTGTGTCCTTAAAATTATCCTAAATTATCACGGACATTAACGCTGAGCTAATTCTGCGGCTGTGGGCTCGACACGGGTCCGCCGTGGCTGAAAGGTTTGATGGGTTTAAGGCAGGAATTGCAGCCGGGAGTGTTTTCCCATGGGAAAGGCTGGTTCGGGGAGGTACAGATCTGCTCTGGGCACCTGTTGAACTGTGTCATGCAAGAAATAGGTGCCGATTTTGGGGTGGCTTTGTGGGTTTTGGCCAACGTCGCTGCAGCAGTTTTACTCTTGCGGAGGTGCCCAGCCCTGGATGCCGCTGCTCGGTGTATCCTCCCGTGCGAATACCTGCTGCTTCCCGGGATTAATTTAGACGCTAGATCAATTTTCCAGGAGAAAAAAAATAAAATAATAATCACGGAGAAGCGGGTTATAACCAGCTGCGGGGCCGGGTGCTTTCCCAGGCACGAAAGGGTCCTCCGGGTGAATAAAGCCCATGAATTTTGGCGACGCGGCAAAGCCCCCGGCGCTGTTGGTTCAGCAACCGGCTCTTTGTGGGGGTCAGCGAGCGGTGGGGGAGAGGAGGTGGAAGGAAACCCAGGTTCTGGGTTGAGAGCTGCGTTTATTCCTTCAGCTGGGGGGGAGAACGGGGAAAAAAGCTAAAAAAAAAAATCAAAAAAACCCAAAACAACCCCAAAACCTCTTTATGTGCAAGCTTTCCTTTCTCTTTTGTGGTTTCCAGCGGTTAAAGTGTGTTACCCAAAACGGGTATTTCCAGCAAACTCCCTTTGCTGCCGTGCGGATCGTTGCATTAACAGTGGATTTGGGGGTTGGCAGGAAATTTAAAGTTTGAGCTGCAGAGCAAAGCAGACGGCGGGAGGCCGGGCATGGCGGAGGGGGCGGTTTACTGGTATCGCACCGATTTCATCCTCTCTTACGCGACCAGCACTTAGGCTTAAAGAGCCTGAAGCCTTCCAGGCATGTAGCCCAGCTCTAAAATTAACAGGAATATTAATAATCATAGTAATGAAGCTTATGGAAGTGGAAGGAGGGACTTGACCACAGGGCTTTAGTCCTGGTGGTGGGGCTTAAAGGGCTTAAGCGGTTAAGCAGGCTCAGCCTAGAGCGCAAGGGACATCCTATTCTTTCGCGGCCGCCGCCACTTGGGTTTTGTCTGCTTTGGCGGGGGGGGGGCGGGGGGTAACAGGGCAAAATTCCCGGTTTTCCCTCCGCTTGCGCGTGGCAGTTTAATTACCTGCATGTTTGGGTACCGTATCACCTAACGTTCTTATTCCCAGGTTTGAGAACAAGGAGGATTCTGCTAAAAAAAAAAAAAAGACATTTTTCCGAGCTGGATTAACTCCTGCTGTGTTAGGAGAGGGCTAAGACCCAAGATTTTCTTAAAAATACACCATTTCCACGGAGCCTTGGCGTTGGGCTGAATTTTCACCACTTGTTTGAATAACAGGGTGACTGGGGAATGGTCCCATCCGTGCCACGTCCAGATTCATACCTGGGTGGGCGATTCCTCCCCGCAAGCAAATTTATCGAGGCTTTGCTAGAAAATCAGGCGAAGATGGAGAGAGGGTTAAGAAAAAACCCAGCCTGGCTGCTTTTTTTTATTTTTTTTTATTTTTGAGAGGAGAGGGCAGGTCCGTCACCCTCCCGTGGCCACGGGGAATGCACCAAAGATGAAAAACCCTTTTCCCACCCGTCAGGAGATTTGCGGGCGGGTGACATGTCCCTGCTCCCTTTCCCGAAATGCACCGGCGGGAGCAGGAGGCAATAGGTGCCTTCCCCAGCCTGGCTGGTTATTTGTGGCAAGAAACTGGATTTTTCCTGCAGAAATGGTAAATTTGTTATTATTCCCCTCAAATGATACACATTCCCCTCGGGGATCCAGCTCGTGCATCCCGATACGCAGTGCCAGAGACCGTAAGGATTTGGTTGCTGATGGCAGGTGGCTCTTACCTGGCAAAAACGGGCTCTGTGGTTGGGAAAAACGTGGGATACCCCACGGAAAACGGGTGCATAATGCTCCTGGAAGGGAAATTTGATTATATTGTATATACAGATGGCTGCGTTCCTTGATTCCCAGCCTGGACCTATATATTCTCTTCCTGGCTGCTACGCAGCCTCCGCTCATCCTTTCCACCAGTATCCCAAATCTCTTTGCGCAGGGATTTTGGGACAGGACTACTTAGAGTTTCCTCCCTCCTCAAAGTGTCTCACCTTTAAACATTTCCTCCAAATCTCCTTTTTTTCACCCCAGGATCCTAAATAGCCTTACATATCCCTTTTTACCCCTCTGGGGCTTTCCATATGGGAATGGTGTGGGATCATCTCATCTCCGGCTGATGGTAAACCTCTTTCCCCCCCCCACCCGGCAGTGTCACCGGCTGCTGAACGCCTCCGCTACATCTTGGGGGAAGACGATGAGCCTCCCAACCCCACGCTCTTCACGGAGATGGACACACTGCAGCACGACGGCGAGGAGATGGAGTGGAAAGAGTCAGCCAGGTGAGTCGAGGGGAGACGTTTTGGATTGAAAATACAGAATCATGGAATCACCCGGGTTGGAAGAGACCTTTAAGATCATGGAGTCCAACCATTAACCCAGCACTGCCCAGTCCACCACTAACCCACGTCCCTCAGCACCATGTCTGCCCGGCTTTTCAATCCCTCCAGGGATGGCGACTCCACCCCTGCCCTGGGCAGCCTGTGCCAATGCTGGACAACCCTTTGGGTGAAGACCTTGTTCCTCATATCCATCCTAAACCTCCCCTGGTGCAACTGGAGGCCGTTTCCTCTTGTCCCATCGCCTGTTACTGGGGAGAAGAGACCGACCCCCCCTGGCTACACCCTCCTCTCGGGGAGCTGTGGAGAGCGAGAAGGTCTCCCCTCAGCCTCCTCTTCTCCAGGCTGAACAACCCCAGTGCCCTCAGCCGCTCCTCACAAGACTTGTGCTCCAGCTCCCTCCCCAGCTCCGTTGCCCTTCTCTGGACACGCTCCGGCCCCTCAGTGTCTTTCTTGTGGGGAGGGGCCCAAATCGGAACACGGGATTTGAGGTGGGGCCTCACCAGTGCCCAGGACAGGGGGACCACCGCTGCCCCGCTCCTGCTGGCCACGCTACTGCTGATCCAGGCCAGGGTGCTGTTGGCCTTCTTGGCCACCTGGGCACACTGCTGGCTCATCCTCAGCCGGCTGTCGACCAGCACCCCCAGGTCCTTTTCCACCGGGAGCTTTCCAGCCGCTCTTCCCCAAGCCTGCAGCGTTCCTGGGGTTGGTGTGACCTAAGTGCAGGAGAAGAATATGTCCAGTGAAGATCCTCCCCCTAAATATCCCTGGGTGGGAACAGGGTCAGGGAATGAGCATCATTTTTAATGAGGTTAAAAAAGCCAGGCCTGAATTAGGGAAATGCAAAAACCATGGTGTTTTGGGGGTCTTTGCACAGCATCTGCAGCCTGCCGAGGAGGAAGGGAGGAAGATTTCCCATCTTCTCCCATATCTCCCCAGGTTGGGTCAACCCCAAAGCCGGGGCTTTTCCCATTCCCAGTTGCAGCGTGAGAGCACAGCCCTGCAGAAAGGGCTCGAGGGGTGAAAAAACATGCTGGAAAACTGGAGAATTAGAGCAGGGAGCTGGGAAGTGGGACTAGGTGACATAAAGAACATTTTCCCAAGTCTTTTTTTTCTCCCCCTCCCCGTACTTTTGCTGGCCAGGCCAAGAGTTAAACTTCTCCTGCCCCTCAAACAATAATAATAAATACCCACCCGCTACATCTTTAATAAAAGTATCAGAGGAGTTGGAAGCAACGTTCATGTTATTGAATTAGGAGCTTATCCAAGGGAAAAATCTCAAATCCAAGTGGGATTTTCTCTTCCTAGCCTCAGCTGTGTAAGGGCTAGAAGGGTCAGGGCTTTTTTTTTTTGGGGGGGGTGGGGGGAGCTTTGGGAAGGGAGTCAAGGGATGCTGAGAGCATCCCAAGCCCTTTCCTTTCAGTAGCACATGCAGGATTTCCAAGTCTGGGTGGGGGGTTTCACCCGAGGGATAGGGAAAAGAGCAGGATGAGGCCCTGTGGATGCTCATCTCATCTCTTGGGCTGGTTATTGGCATCACCAAAAATTCGGAAAGCTCTTAAGCATCCTTCTGGTTGCCAGCCTGGCTCAAAACGCAGCAGCACCTGGATGCTGTTGCTAAAATCCTTTATTTTTCCCCCTCCCAATTTTGCATAGGTCTGTGCCTATTCATCTCTCCCCTCTCCCCAAAAAGCTCGGAAGGTGAAAAATCAGCACTTGCATTGGGATTTTCATGCCGGAGGGCTTGAGATGGAGGTTCCCAAATTCTCCCTGGGAGGACGGAGGTTTCTCAAATCCCGGATTTCCGCTCTCCGGTGAAGAGCAGTTCAGCCTATTTAGCCGCAGGAGAGCAGCTCCGTGGTGGGAGCAGCGCTACCTGCGGCTAAATCCGCAATAAATGGAAATAAATGGAAATAAAGAAGCCGAGCACAGCGGGGAGATGGAGTTTTTCTGTAGCTTTGGCGAAAGGATCACGGGATGCCGGTCCTGGGGCAAAGGCGCCGCTGGAAACGTGCCTCGAATCCCGCACGCCGCCCCAAGCTGCCACCCCGTGCGCGTGCTAATAACCCACTTTCGGCAGGAAAACGGGGCAAAAAAGAAACGAAAAGCAACCTAATCGGCTTTGAGCGAGCACAGACGGGGCTTAGCGGGTGCTACGGCGGGAAGCTTGAATTTCCCCCCAATAAAAGCAGCGTTGTTTGAAGGGCTGGGGAAGGGGTTTCTGCAAAGAAATCAGGCTGGGGAGCTTTGGAGTGATGGGCACGAGGGCCAAATTTTTTTTATTTTTACATGCTCTGGGGTTTTGTCCCCAGCACAGCCCGTTCCTGGCACTCCCAGATAATATTTTGAGGCTTTTTTAAATAGGGACACCCCGCATTTTCTCTTCACAGCAGCATTTTAATGCACCTCCCTGCAGCCAACGCAACCCCAGGCTCTCCCTACCCTTCCCCTGCAGCGTTTGGGAGCCAGGAGCTATTTCCAAAACCCCTTCTCCTCCTACATCCTTTCCATCTGTGCCCTCTGTGGCGACAGGAGCCCAAATCCCAGTTTGTACCAGTTAAAAGTTGTAAGGTTAAGCCCTGTGAAAGATAATCCACGGAGCCTGCAAACCTCCTGGAAAGGAAAAGCAGCTTTCTTCCCCAAATCGACGTCTTGCCAAGAGCTGCCTGCCCTCCCCGGAGCCCAAGCCCCTCTGGGAACGGCGAGCTGGGATAAATCAGCCACCATTCCCAAATTTGCTCCGAAGCTCTTAATTGTAAAATTAAGGGAAAATAAGGAGGTGGTAGGGGCCGATTTCCAAGGGCTTGCAAACCCCATCGTCTCCCACCATGGGAATGAAGCGCCCAGGTTGAAGACTGAGCATTGCCAAGGAATTTAAAAAGACGTTGGCAATGCCCTGGGTTTTCGCTTTCCTGCCTGGGCAGCTGGTCCATGGGGATGCGGATCCTGGCTAAGGCAAGGTCAGCTCCATGGGAAAACCTCCCAAATCTCGCAGGGGCAATTTGAGGAAGGGAAAATCTGAGTCCTACGGTGGAGCCGAGAGGTTTTGCTCTGCTCTGTGACCCTGCAAGCGGCACTTTGTCTGATGACGTTACTTGATTTCTCTGTTCCCATCCTGAAAAATAAGCAAAAACTTTGCGGGATGAATTAATCCAGGCTTGCAAAGCTGCCTGCAGAAGGGAAACTCCACAGGAAAAGCAATTCGCTCGTTCTCTTCTTGTACACTGTCCCCACTCTGTGCCCATCCCCACGGCTGCCGCTCTCATTTCAGGTGGATAAAGTTTGAAGAAAAGGTGGAGGAAGGCGGGGAGAGGTGGAGCAAGCCCCACGTGTCCACGTTGTCTTTGCACAGCCTCTTTGAGCTGCGGACATGTCTACAGACGGGAACGGTGCTCCTGGACTTAGATGGCTACTCTTTGCCCCAAATTATAGGTAGGAGGCGGCGGGTACCAGTGGTTTCTGATGGATTTTTCCCCATATCCTAAAGTTCTGGGAACAGGTTTAAAGGCATTTACTTGCTGCATGCAAGTATAAACCATCTGACATGGGAATAAGCAAAGACAGGAGTTGAGAGCCATCAACTTGGTTCAAAAAGTGTTGTTGTCTTGAGCTTTCAGGGAGAGTTTGCAGTGGGGTAACCCGTGTGCCTCCCTCGTTCGGTGCTTGCAGATGATGTCATTGAGAAGCAGATCGAGGACGGTCTGCTCAAGCCGGAGCTGCGGGAGAAGATAAGCTACGTGCTCCTCAGGAAGCACCGTCACCAAACCAAGAAGCCAATCCACCGATCCTTGGCCGACATCGGAAAGTCCGTCTCCTCCAACACAAGTGAGTCCTTGGGATCCAACCTGCACCCGGTTGAATCCTTGAGTCTTCGGCAAGTGAGCCTGGGGGGAAGGAAGATCTCAGAAGAAGGAAAGAGGGAAACACAAGCATTTGGGGCACCCAACTATTTACTGTATTGAGAAAGACCCTAAAAGCTCTGCCACTGGTGGCTTTAAGAGTGGCGGGGTCATTGGGAGCTGGAAGCCAAGGAGATGTCTGCTGAGATGGACAGCAGCATTGTAGGGGGGGCAAGTGTTCAAGGCCAGGTTGGATGGGTCTTGGAGCAACCTGATCTAGTGGGAGGTGTCCCTGCCCAGGGCAGGGGGATTGGAACGAGATGAGCTTTAAGGACCCTTCCAACCTAAACCATTCTGTGATTCTCTGATTCTATGAGGACAATGGCGTTGTGTGGTGGACAATGGCGTTGTGTGGTGGACAATGGTGTTGTGTGGTGGACAACGGCGTTGTGTGGTGGACAACGGCGTTGTGTGGTGGACAACGGCGTTGTGTGGTGGACAACGGCGTTGTGTGGTGGACAACGGCGTTGGCGGTCGCTTGGCCAAGGGGCTTGCTGGCAGAGCAGCCTACAGACAAATCCAGTCTGCTCCGTGGTTGAACCTGCCTATTTTTGAGCCATTATAAAAGGGGATTTGTTTGTTTTCATGCTAGATTATTTACTTAGGTTTAAACAGAGGTCATTTGGTGGAGCCTGGGATTTGCTGGGCTTTGGCTGCTTCCCGGGTAGACAGAAACAGCAGCGCCCAAGCTCAAAATACACACGGAAGAGGCTGTCAATAAGCAATATTCCCACCCCGTGGGCATCCCCAGGTTTCAAAGCAGCCGTCATCCGTGTCAGAGGACTAGATATTTGAGGGAACATTTGCCCAGAAGCCTTCAAAACAGAGCATGGCTTTGAAATGTTGTGGTTAGTCCCCGTAGATGGGAAAAACAGGGACATCTTACGTGTTTCTAGTTCCTCGCTGAGACAATGGCATCGCTTTGAGTTTGCAAAGAGGGACACCAGGGAAAAGATGGTCAGCAGGAGCAGAGGGGTCCCTCGCATTTCTTGTGCCAACAACAACTCTGTGATATCGGAATTAATACTGCTGGTGCATTGAAAATAGCGTCATGCCCAGCAGGAATTTCATTGTTATTTTTAGTGGGTTGAACAAAAAAAAAAAGAGGATAGATGCTGTGGTTGCAGCTGGTGTTTCAGAGAGGTGCAGAGCAGCTCAACAAAACCTATCTAGATCTTTTTTCCCAAGGAAAACACAATTTTGGGAATTCAAGAAGTTTTCTGAGAAAACGCTAGGCTTAACGCAGAAAATGCACGGGGGAAAAGAGAAGTCTTTATAGCGAAGTAGTTCGGTTTAATCATCTGAGATGAAAAATGGGACTCGCCACCAGTTCAGGGAGGAGAAATGTTCACGTGAAACTCAGTGGTGGCCAATGTAACTCTTTTGAAGTGTGAAGTTCATGGCAAATTTCAAGTGTAGGTTTCTTTGGAGAATTATGAGATCGAAAAGCCAAATAAAGTGTTGGGTCTTCCTAAGTAACAGAAATTGCTTTTCTGAACCCATTTATAACCTCGAAGAGAGCATTGGTGGGGTGGGAAGACTTGGGTTAAGGCAGTTGATTCTTTGCTAATGGGAAAACTACTATGCGTGGGATAAAAATGCAAATGAGAGTGGGAGGGAAAAGCAAATTGCTGGTTTATCAGCACTGGAAGGGTCACGTCTGTGCCGGGCGGCGGATTTTCAGGCCGGCCTCTTGCCTTCAGCATGACCGAATGGTTCCCTATGGCGCCTGCGTCTCCTCTAACGCCTCCTTTCCCCCAGCCCGCAGCCCCATCCGGAGCCCGGCCGCTGGCGCTGCCTTCCACCGCTCCACCGAGGACCTGCGGATGCGGCAGAGCGCGAGCTACGGCCGCCTGCGTAAGCCGGGGAGGGCAACAGGGAGGTGGAAACGGTCCTAAAAGAAGCCGGGGAAATACCAAGTTGCAATGTGAGGGTGGGCAATTGCAATTACAAGGGGATCCCACCACAGCCGTAAATGAGATGTGGTTTGTGCAACCACAGGTTCTGATATCAGAAAAACTCATATTCTTGGGTTTTCGTCTTATCGCACCTGGTTTGCAAGCCCAGCTATAATAAATAATGTTATTTTTTTCTTTGCGCTGAAGGTCTCCCACTATGTTTTCTCCTTGCCCATGGGCTTGAAATTCGGCTGTGCATCACAGGGCGCTTTTCTCACCTTCTGTCTCTTATCTCCATCAGGTCACGCGCAGAGTCGGAGCATGAACGACATCTCGGACACGCCGAGCACCGACCAGGTAATCACCCCCAAAACCATTAGTGTGATGCTGTGGGGAGCATCTCCGACATGACCCGCGACGGGGCAGGGGCTCTGTGGTTGTTAAAGTCCATGTGAGCCTTGTGCGGCTTCGCTCGGTCAATAACCACGCAGATTGCTAATTAGAAAAATTACTACACGTACTGATGCCTGCTAACTCATGGGGAAGCTGTCCCAGAAATAATACCTGTGCTTGCAAGCTGGAGGCAGAATTAGGGACACGCGAGGATGCCGACGTAGCTGGAGAATCCTTAGGGTGGAGAAAAAAATTCCTTAAAATCTTTAGGTAGGAAAGGAAAGGTGCTTGGAGGAGTGCAGGGATCCTAAAAGAGCCTTTGCTTGGCTGGGTAAGGGCAGGTTGCAGGGGGCAAATCCCAACCAAGAACTTGGGTCTGCAACGGTGAATACAGCTCTGGAGACAATGGTCTGTAAATACAGGCAGGTTCCGTCTTTCCCTCCACTTGCAGCGCGATGGATGTGGGTTTCTTAATGCAAAGCTCAGCTGAGAGTCCGGCGGGGGCATTTTCTCCCCGTTTGCTTCGCACAGGAGAGCTGGGAAGGAGGTCAGGCGGCTCGGGCAGTTCGTGGGCAGATCTCTGCTTGCCGATGAGATGAATCCACCAGGGTTTTGTGCCGTTCTTTTGCTGGATGTCCCATCCTCATCCCAGTATCGTGGCTATTTATCTGGGGACTGTTGATGTATTACATGAGTTCTGCTCTGTTTCTGTTTGCGCGTGATTTCATAGAATCAGAGTTTAGGTTGGAAGCGACCTTAAAGCTCATCTCATTCCAACGCCCCTGCCCTGGGCAGGGACACCTCCCACTAGACCAGGTTGCTCCAGGCTCCGTCCAACCTGGCCTTCAACCCTAAGCTGATTTGAGCATAAACCTAAGGGAAAATTAAATGCAAGGCGGGTTTGTAGGGGACAATCTGGGATAAGAGCTTGCTTTTCCCCAGGGATGTCCTTGCTGGGCTTACCTGGGGTGATGCAATTTAGGGGGAAGAGAAGGATGGAAATTCATGTATTGCTGGGAGCCATGGGATAGGGATGCCACCATACCAGGGAGGCAGAAGGTTTCCAGAGCATCTTCCGAAATTCCAGCTGCAATAAAGCAAGCCAGCTGCCCGCTAAGGAACCCCAAATATCAGCCTCCAGCAGTGGGGTGCGGAGAGTTAATCCCAAAATATGCAAAGCATTTAGGTTTAATCGCCCTATTAGGCCCACTACAAAGGGACTTTTTAAGTGTTGCACGAAGCTTAGTGGTCACTGTTAACTCCTGTTCTTGCTTATTCCAAGCTGCATTGGAGGAGTTGCTTTATTATTATGATTTTTTTTGTTGTGGGGTTTTTTTTTTTTCCATTTGGGTTTAAAAGATTAGAAAGGGGAGAGCTCGCTGCCCGGCTCACATGCCTCCCCTCATGCTGGCATATAGATTATAATAACACCCTGCCTGGGTTGGTATTGAACCTTTTTAGACTAATAATGAAAGAGCTGCAGGGGAGAAGAGACCCAGGGAATAAATCCATGAACGAGGTTGCCGACTTCCATTATTTGTTCCCGCTCCGAGGATGAGACTGTGGGGAAATGAGCTACAAAAACATCCCTTGCATACAGCGCCGAGCGGTGTTTCGGCATGCTATAGGGTCTCGCGGGAGCAAACAGACCCACAAAAATGCCTGCTGGCTTGCTCCAGGATCTGTATTTTTTGGCTCAGATTTTCTGCGGGGGGATTGCCGGGGCTTTTCCTTGCGTTGACCCCAGTGCGGTGAAGTCCCTTTTGCAAAGCGCCCAGTTGCACGTTGCGTTAGGGAGCCCCGAGCGTGTGATTTCAAGTTAATCGCGGGCTTAGTGGTGGTTTTCAGTAACAAAGAAATTCAGCTTTATGAATTCTTGCTGGTTTATTCTTGGATATTGCTCTTGAATCCCCACCTCCGGGAGTCCTGGGACCATCAGAGATGAAGAGGTTTGAACGCGCAGCTTCAGCTTTTGGGTTTGGGATGTGGAAAAGAGGGGGAAAAGCCAAAATTTGGCAACCGCTCTCTTCCCTACCCTCCTCTTTTCAACAGCTGAAGAACAAGTTCATCAAGAAGATCCCCAAGGATGCGGAGGCCTCCAACGTGCTGGTGGGAGAAGTGGAATTCCTGGAGAAGCCCTTTGTGGCTTTTGTGCGGCTCCTCCAGGCGACGATGCTGGGAGGGGTGACGGAGGTGCCCGTCCCCACCAGGTGAGCACCGTTCCTTCCGGTCCAAAGCACTGAGTGGTCTCACGACACAGATGCTGGGTGGTCCAAGGTTGCTAACACGGCACCTTTCCCTTCCCAGGTTCCTCTTTATTCTCCTTGGTCCTGCGGGAAAAGCCAAATCCTATAACGAGATCGGCAGAGCCATCGCAACCCTAATGGTGGACGATGTGAGTAGATGCCCACACCGGGAGCCCACTTGCTCAGATGCAACAAAAAAAAGCAATTTTCATCCAATTGCCCAACCGAATGAGCTTTAAAATCCCATGATGACCTGAGACGTGTGTGCTGGATGCCGTTCCCAGGTTGACACCTCTCCTCTCTCCACCCCCAGCTCTTCAGCGATGTCGCTTACAAAGCCCGTGATAGAGAAGACCTGATTGCTGGCATAGATGAGTTTCTGGATGAAGTCATCGTCCTGCCACCTGGCGAGTGGGACCCCAACATTAGGATTGAGCCACCCAAAAAAGTGCCCTCAGCTGAGAAGAGGTAGGTGGGAGATGTGGGGCTGGTCCCAGCCCTGTGGCCATCCCCATCTCTCCTGGTTTGGAGATGCTGGAGGAGGACAGCAGCTTTGCTTGCCTTCATCCCTAGAAAGAAATCTCTGCAAATTTTCCAGAAATGCTCCTTTTTCAGCAGTTTTTGCCCCCGGATCAGCTCAGAGCCATTTTCACTCTGCAAAATCTGCATTAACCCCCTGGGCTGAGCAAATCCAGCTCTTGATCTTTCCAAATTCACCCCAAAACCCAAGCTCTAGTGCAGGCAGAGAGCTACACCATGGCCTTGGTCGTGGTCTCTGCGTCAGGACCGGCTTGGTGGGGCAGGTGCTGTGGCCGACACTGGTGGCTCTGTCCCACAGGAAATCGGTTTTCTCGCTGAATGAAGTGGGGCAGATGAACGGCACGGCCGGTGGGGCAGGCGCCGGGGGCGGTGGAGGTGGCAGCGATGATGGGGAGATGCCCGAAGTTCACGAAATCGGGGAAGAGCTCGCGTGGACTGGCAGGTGAGCAGCACCCCACCACCCGGCACCCATCAGCGTCTCATCCTGGCTCACCCCGTCGTCTCCTGGGGCACAGGGGGGTGAAATCCTTTTGGGCACAGGCTTTTCCGCAGCGCCGTATCTATCTTTGGTGGAAGGCACGCACATCTGATCCTCGGTGGTGTCTCCTCAGGTTTTGCGGTGGCCTCTATTTGGATATCAAGAGGAAGCTGCCCTGGTTCCCGAGTGACTTCTATGAAGGCTTTCATATCCAGTCCATCTCTGCCATCTTGTTCATCTACCTGGGCTGCATCACCAATGCCATCACGTTCGGGGGCTTGCTTGGGGACGCTACGGACAACTACCAGGTTGAGTCCAAAGAGGGGGGTCACTTTGGCTTGGGGACAGCAAGCAGGGATGGGGTGGGGTGGGGTGGGATGGGATGGGATGGGATGGGACAAGATGGGTTTTACCCTCCTTGTGCCATGCCAAGCTTTAATGCTGAGGATGGAAATTCGTCACCAAGTGGGACTGGCAGTCCTGAAATACCTGCAGGATGGGAAAACTCATCTCAGTGTTAACGCCAGGAGTAAGGGGATATGGTCCCAACCATCCTATATGAGTCCAAGCATAGGTCCTTAATTCCCATCTCCATCCGGGGTGCCTGTGGGGATGTAGTGTGGCACAGCGTCACCATAATGCCGGGTTTGATCTGTCACCAGGGCGTCATGGAGAGCTTCCTCGGCACGGCGATGGCAGGCTCCATGTTTTGCCTCTTCGCCGGGCAGCCGCTCATCATCCTCAGCAGCACTGGCCCCATCCTCATCTTCGAGAAGCTGCTCTTTGACTTCAGCAAGTAGGTGCTGGGCGATGCCGGGGGGGAGCCGGGACCCATCCGTACCGGGTTAGGAGCTGTCCTCCAGCCTGCGCCGTGTTCTCACAGGGCTGCTTTCCCCTTGTCCCCGCTTTCAGAGGCAACGGCATTGACTACATGGAGTTCCGCCTCTGGATCGGCTTGCACTCCGCCCTACAGTGCCTTATCCTGGTGGCCACCGACGCCAGCTTCATTATAAAGTACATCACCCGCTTCACGGAGGAAGGCTTCTCCACCCTCATCAGCTTCATCTTCATCTACGATGCCATCAAGAAGATGATTGGAGCTTTTAAATACTATCCCATCAATTCGGACTTCAAGCCGGACTACGTGACCATGTACAAGTGCGAGTGCATCGCTCCCGACCCAGGTGAGTACACGTCTTTTTCGGCGCTGGATGGGGAAGATGAAGGGGGTGGGGGGGTCACGCCACAGATAAATCCTGCTGGATTGTTGGCTGAGGACATGGAATGAGGCAGCGACCTGGTCAGCGTGGGGTGGAGAGACCTTGTTCTCCTCTTCTGAGGGTGATTTTGGGCAAGATGGAAGTAGAGGCTTGTCCCCCGTGGATGAGCTTGTTGGTGCTTGCTGGGACACGGCAAACAGTGCCGGAGAAGCCGGGGCCTTAGCCTGGACCAGTCAGACCTGGATGAATAAAGAGGAAATACGGAAAAAAAAACAAAACAAAACCACATTTTAGATCATTATTTCCAGCCTGCTGCTGATGGAAACTTATTCTCCAGGAAATACTCTGGAGGGGTTTTGTCCTCACTGGTGTCCGGGACACCCCAGGATGTCCTAGTTGGGTGTGGAAACCTCCTTGGACTGTTTTTTCTCCTCTTTCTTACTCCTTTTCAAGAAGGAGATACCATCAGACTTTGAGGAGAGGGTCTTTTGATGGCTCCTCTGGTTTTGCTCTTGGATAGACATACTGGATGATGCCTGGTCCAAATCATGCAGCTCAGATGCTCCCGTGGCCACCTGGAATGGAGCGGAGATCTTCGCTTTAGGCTAATGCCAGCGACTGCCTGCTCTCAGATGAGCTGAATTTATTTAAAAAGTCTATAAACGCTAACAATGTTGGGGAGTATCAGCTGCAGATTAGAGGAGGCAGAGAGGTGTGATGGTGAAGCTCTCCCCAGAAATAAAAGCATCCAAGACCGGCCCTGCACCGTGTTCCCAACACATCTTGTCATTGCAAGAAGAGATCTTACCTGCTGCCACGGAAATAGCGTTTCTCGGGTTACGTTTTGTATTTTTCCTTGATTTCTGTTCATCAACCGCCCGCTGAGCGACCCGATCCCCTTGGGTTTTGAAAGCCCTGCCTGCTGTGGACGGCACCTGGAGACGATGCAATCCTTTCCGAACCGAAACAACCAAAACCCTCCCCAAATTTGACCTGCAGGAAAACAAAGCCCCATGCCCGACGCAATCCCTCCCGGAGCTGGGCCAGGGCTGAAATATCCCGCCCACCTCCACGTGTGCTGGCATCTACGAAGCCTTTCGCCTCCGGGGAACTCTTCCCCTTTTCCAAACCCCCGTCCCGAGCAAACCATGGGCGACTGAGAGGCTTTTGCACCCCAAAAATCTTACGCCTCTTTGTAACCCAGCCCCATTCCTCACCCTCGCTGCCCCAGCACCCAAGGCAGTGGTGTCCGTGTTGGATTTTCCATTCCTCTAGATATTGAGAAATTACATTTATTCCCCTCTACATCCCCCCCCTTTTTTTTTAACCTTTTTTTTTATTAGTTCTGATTTTTTATTATTATAACTGATTTGTACCATATTTGTCTCTGCTGCACACATCAATTTGGGCTGATTTCAATCTCAAGTGAGTATCGCCTTCTAAATATTAAAACTATTTGAATATTTGATACTCTTCCCCCCGCGGGGGTTTTGTTGTTATTCCTTTTCCATGTATTTGACTTTTCTTTCTGCTCTGCTAAAAGGGTTTCTGTAGAGCCCTTAGGGCTCCTCTCTTGAGATACCACCAGTGGTATGCTACCCTTTAAGTTGTAGAAATCACAAATAAGGCTGGTTTCTGGAAAAATAAAAGGTTATGGAGGAAAAATAATAATAATAATAATGTTTTTAATGCTGGGTTTGCCAGTGCCGGAGCCTGGAGCCCGGTTTCAGTCTCTACTTCTAACCCAGCAATTGCTTCTCCTTCATTAATCCTCGGTGCCCAGGGATGGAAGCGGCAAGTTGGGGCATCCGAA
The DNA here is from genome assembly GCA_013397275.1 of Burhinus bistriatus. NCBI lineage: Eukaryota > Metazoa > Chordata > Aves > Charadriiformes > Burhinidae > Burhinus > Burhinus bistriatus. Next base: position 63,345 of record VYXH01005904.1, read on the forward strand.
ATTCCCGCTTGGCACAGGAAGAGGATGGACTGGAGGGAAGGCGGGGAGGGGGGGCAGAGCGGTCCCGGACCCCACTTAGGGTCACCTGTAAAGAACGTTGGGTGCTCCCGGAGCTGTGTCACCCGAAGAGCCAAGCGGAGCCGCTTTTTGCACTGGAGAAGAAGGTGCCAGGGGCTAGAAAGGATGGAATTAATTGGGTTTTTTGGCACCAAAAACACCCCTAAAATATTAAAAAAAAAAAAAAAATTAAAAAGCAAATTGGGCATGATCAGGTGCTGCCTCTCCAAAAATAACAGGCTGCTTTTTCGGTCTTCTACCTCCCTGGTTTTAAGACACGGGTGTCGGGATGCTCGACCCTGCTGCCAGCAGCTTTCCCGGCAAGCTCCGAAAAATTTTAGGAGCTGAGAATCTCCTAAAAATAATCCTCCCCCGGCACTCGCCAGCCCAGCAGCTGCCGAAGGAGAAGCTGTGTTCTCCTCCGGCACGTGGGATTAATCAGGGAGAAGTCACTGCGGGGTTAGAAACGAGGGGTTTTCTCCCTAAATTCCGGTCCACCCTCGGGATGCAGATCCCCACGCTGCACTTGGAGGATGTGCTTGACCCCGTGTTTGCTTTTATGCCAGCCGAGCTGTGTCATTCCAGGTGAAGCCCGGCTGCTTTTAATACAAAAACCTCGATCTTAGCCAAAAAACCTCAATCTTGGCCAAAAAACCTCAATAACCAACTCCTTTCCCGCAGCCAACGCGACCTTGTTCGATGCTTCAGCTCCAGCGGCACCAAACATCACTAACGTCTCTCTGGTAAGCGGGATTTGCTCATCCCGATGGGAAATTTGACACAAGGGAGGGCAAATCTCTGGGGACTTTTGTATCCGGGAAAGGAAACGCGGGATTCACGTTGATTTGGGTTCACGGGTGAGGCTCGGCAGCACCATATCCTCACTTTTTTTGCCCAAAATTAATAGCAGCTCTGGGGTTTTCCCATGGTTATGGAGCTCCTGACAGCAGCAGCTCTGGGAATTACCCCTTTCCTTGCACATTGTAATTCCTTAAAATACTAATTTTGCCTTTTCTGGCCAGGAATTACTCTTTTCCTTGTATGTTGTATTTGCGTAAAATACTAATTTTGCTTTTTTAGCCAGGAATTACCCCTTTCCTTGCATGCTGCAATTCCTTAAAATACTAATTTTGCCTTTTTTTGGCACGGAATTACCCTTTTCCTTGCACGTTGCAATAGCTTAATATGCTAGTTTTGCTTTTTTGGCCCGGAATTACCCTTTTCCTTGCACGTTGCAATAGCTTAATATGCTAGTTTTGCTTTTTTAGCCAGGAATTACCCTTTTCCTTTCATGTTGTAATAGCTTAAAATACTAATTTTGCTTTTTTTGGCGGGGAAATACCCTTTTCCTTGCGTGCTGCAATTCCTTAAAATGCTAATTTTGCTTTTTGGGGGGGGGTTCCTCCCCAGTACAATGCTATTAACCTCACAGCTCTGGACTGGACTCAGCTGAGTAAGAAGGAATGTCTCAAATACGGCGGCAGCTTAGTGGGAAAATCCTGCAAATTCGTGCCCGACCTGGCCCTTATGTCCTTCATCCTCTTCTTCGGGACCTACTCCATGACTTTGACCCTGAAAAAATTCAAATTCAGCCGGTATTTCCCCACCAAGGTAAGGAAAGCGATGGGTTTTACCCTCCTCTTTTTCCCAAAAGTAGGACAAACAGGAGCTGGATGCAAAGAGCTCCAGGAAAATAAATCTGTATTTCCAGGAGAACTTAGTAGCAATTAGGAGAATCCTCCCCGAGCTTTTAGCTGCTGATTTGCCTCTTGCGTGCTGGATATCACCTTGCGATGCAAAAAAGCTGGGGCAGGGGGGGAAATCTGCATTTTTTGGCTTTTTACCCGGGTTACTCGTGGGTGAGCGGAGCTGGAAAACCCTGGGGAAGGATGCCGAAGAAGAGCAAACCTCTCGATCCCGTCAATTACCCTTCCCATCCCATCGGTTGCCCTTCCCATCCCATCGGTTGCCCTTCCCATCCCATCG
>VYXH01005906.1:5047-43167 GCA_013397275.1 Burhinus bistriatus
CCCCCCCTCATATTTGGACTTTGAAAAAAAAAAAAAAAAAAAAAAAAAAGAAAAAAAACAGAAAAAGTACCGGATTTTTTCTTTTGCTGTGGTGTGGAGGAGGTTGACGCGGTTGGGAGTAAATCGGGGCGAGAGGCTGTGGGCATTTCTGACGGATGCTTTGCATTTTGTGTTGGCTAAGTTGAAGTCAGGGTTCCTCAAACCTGCACCGTTTGAACACAGCAGCAGCAGCAGCTGGGAAGATCAAAGCCTGGAGCAGAGGCTCCCTTGGAAAATGTCTTCTCTACTGCTGGTGGGGGAGAGATTGTGAACCAGATCTTAAGCTTTCCCATAGGGATGCTAAGAGATTTGCCCCGTAGCATCCCCAGGGCTGGCATTTCCAGTGACTCATTGGCATTTGTTACAACCTTCTGCCCTACAAGCAGCCCCTGACCTTCTCCATGCACCTAAGGACGAGGTGGCTGCTCCCCGTGGGGCAGCAGGCGATGGGGGGAGCCCAGCACCTCTGCTGTCCTGCCCTCGGAGGGATGGGGCCGTAGGATGGAGGGATGGGACCGTAGGATGGAGGGATGAGGCCGTAGGATGGAGGGATGGGACCTTAGGATGGAGGGATGGGACCTTAGGATGGAGGGATGAGACCTTAGGATGGAGGGATGGGGCTGTAGGACAAAGGGATGGGACCTTAGGACGGGGGGATGGGACCTTAGGACGGAGGGATGGGACCTTAGGATGGAGGGATGGGGCTGTAGGACAAAGGGATGGGACCTTAGGACGGAGGGATGGGACCTTAGGACGGAGGGATGAGGCCGTAGGATGGAGGGATGGGACCTTAGGATGGAGGGATGGGACCTTAGGATGGAGGGATGGGGCTGTAGGACAAAGGGATGGGACCAGAGGACATGTCTGCATTTTGCATGGGACCCTACATCCCACATATTGGAAGCGGTTGCATTTCTCACCTCGGCTCCGCTGGCGGGGAAGGTTGGCCCAGGGCTTTGTTCCCCCCCGCTGGTTTCAAGCCGCCGTCTGCTCTCCTGCCTAATTTAATTGTCACCCGTCAGTCTGGGATTTGGGATGAAACCCACAAAATTAAGGGATGCACGATCAAGCTCAAGCGCGCAACTGATTATTATCCCCACAAATCCCCAGCCAGTGTATTTTAAACTGTAGATTAAGCAATGATAATAAAAAAAATATCCCCAACATGGGCACTGCATCACCCTGATTAATAACACGGCTCCTTCATTGAAAATTGCACTTTATTACCGAATACAAATGCATATGCTGCATAGAACAGCCATGGGGTAGTATATAAAACCTTGTGAATTTTTTCAAGCAGTAAAACTTCCTGCAGTGGATAGCGGCCCTGAATCTAAGACTTTATTAAGCCAGGATTAATTATTTTTCTCCTCCACGCACGCACTCACGCGTGTGTCTTTGTCCCCGTAGCAATAACAGCGAGGGTTTTTTTTTTAAGCAACAGCCTATACTTTGCTCTTTCTGTATTTGTTTCCATCAGTTTGGGGGGAAAGAGGAGAACTCCTTGGAGATGAGGGCTTACCTGGTGTTTCCCAAAGGAAATTGGACCCGATCCTGCTGCCTCCGTGCTCCTCTGATGATGGAGAAACCTTGGCTCGGCAGGCGGAGAAATGCTCCCCAGAACTGGTTATCCCAAACGCAACTGGGTATTTTGAATGGGCAAACCATTTTCCTCCCGATAGCTGTAAAATTCAGGCTGCCTCAAAAAAAAAACCCAAAACAAAACAACAAAAAAAACCCTCCACAAAGCACCAACCAGTGAATAAAATCCCCAAATAGGGTGAAAAAGCAGCAGCGCAGCGAGATGAGCAAGTTTTTGTGCCTGAAGGTCGGCAGCCTGTTGCGGCTGGGGGAGGACGTGTGTGGGGGCTGCTAAAATAAAGGCGGAAAAATGCAATTTTAAGGGAAATCTAGTTTAAAAACTAATTTGATAGTGTTGTCCTGAAACCTGCAGAGACATTATTTCTCACCGGCACAGGGCTCTGGGCTGAAATTTTTGCTCCTCGAGCCCCTCAGAGCTTTGCGCGTGTAGGAAAAACGGGGGTGCAAATATAATATATCGCTTTTGGCAGGTTTTGTTCCCAAATTCCCTGCCCCACACGCCAAGCTGGTGTGTCCTTCCCTCCCTACGATTTCCTTACTGGAAAGAAGGTGCAGAAATGGGATATTCGGGGATCTACCCCCAGCTCGGTGATGCTCCTGGCGGGGGGGGGTCACGAGGCAGAGGAAGGTGGGGGGATGCAGCTGAACATCTCGGGTCCTTTGAGGCTTTTGCAACCCTATTATAAAAAGATTTAACGAAGCGTGTGCCTCCCATTTGGGGCTTACCGCCGTCTGCGAAACCAAGGCGGGGATCCGTGTCGAGAGCTCAGATCGTGGCCTTAAAGCGGCCGGTTTTGGTCACGCTGGAGGGGGGCAGAGGCAGAAATGCAGATTTAGGTTTTTTTTGGTTTTGGGACAGCTGCGCCGGCCCCGTGTTACGGGGACGTGTGATCCCCGAATAACGCGATTACGCTGCCAAAACCCCGCAGTCGTAACAGCAAGGTTGGGTGGTGACGGCTACGGCTTGCTTTGCAGGGGGGAATGTGCGTAATGCCTGTAGGATTGCAAAAAGGCGGATTGGAAATGCCAAATATTCACCTCGTCGACGGATCCCGACTTCACGCTGCTGTCTGGCGGGAAGGTGTAAATACGCTTTTGGTGCGCGAGTGTGAAATGCTGCTTAAATAACCAGGGAAATATGTGAGAATGCACTCTTACCTGCAAAATTAACTCGAATTATAAAAGCAAATTTCATCATAAGGTCAGATTGAGTTTTGTTTTTTTTTTCATTTTGGGGGGGGAAGAAAAAAAACTTGTGGGTCCTCTTTGTAGGGCAAAAACCTTGTAGCTGGCTATGATAACGTCCAGCATTACGGCAAAATATTAAAATCTCTCCAGCCTTTACAAGTTTTCCCCACATCATCGGTCACGGTGACCGGTCCGAGCTGTAAATACATCTGTAATGACAAATTAAACCCAATTATCTGCCATGCCTGAGCAGTGAGGTCTTTAGACACGGGTGCTTACACGTGCGTGACAGCGCTTGAAAATAATTCGATCATCGTTGCCTTCGCAGCGGCTGGTACGAGCGGTATTAAAGGCTCTTTGGAAAAAAAAACAAAACATGTTTCCGCCGCGCTGAGCGATGCCGTTGTAAGCTCTCATACGGCAGAAATGTAGGGTTTGGTTGGTTTTTGGTTTTTTTTTGTTCCCCCCCTCCCTTGCAGTTTTTCGGAAGGTGACTTTGCTGCAGGGTATGCTTGAGTTCGCAGCATTCCCCGTGCTGTTCCATCCTTTTAAACACACGGGGCCGATTTCTTTTCCAATATGATAAGCCGGGGCTGGATTTTTTTCATCCCCAAAAAAAGCGCAGGCGGGCGGGCGGGCAGGCGCTGGGTCTGTTAGGAAAGAAGCTTCTGGGCAGAGATTTTTGGAAGCTGGACGTCGATCTGACCCCACCATCAGCGCTGAAACATTCCAGCTTTCAGGTTTTGGCAAGGTCTGGTTTTTAAAGCCAAGTTTGGGGCAGCGTCCACTGGAAGCGAAAATAATTTTTTCTTTTCGAAGAAGTGGCCGGTGATTTTTTTTTTCTCAGTTATTTGCTGGCAGAGAGGGTTTTTTTTGCTTAATTAGGTGGACACCTAAATGTAGGATGCACTCTTTGCTTGCGGGGTTGGGGGGGGAAGCAAAGTTGTGTCCCTCCCACATTTTTCCGCTGTTTTCTCTGTCTTTCTAAGGCCAATCCTGCCGTTTCGCTCAGGCAAGGCTTGCAGGATCAGCCCCCCCCCAAAAAAAAAACCCAACCCAGATTCCATAGGGGCTGAGAAAAAAAAAAAGACCCCCCCCCACCTTGTTTTCTCGGAGCTGAAACCATCCCTGTTTTAAAGCAAAGGGAGGTTCACTGGGCGCTGGTGCAGGATCAGGCCCATAATAACGACCAGCGTTACGGCAAAATATTAAAATCTCCCTGGCCTTTACAAGTTGTCCCCACATTATCGCTCACGGTGACCGGCCCAAGCTGTAAATACATCTGTAATGACAAATTAAACCCAATTAATCTGCCATGCCAAGCTTCCACAGGGAAAAAATGCAGCCCCCCTGCAAATCATAGAGGGACCTCCAGATTTTCCTGGGGAGGTGAAGCCCCAAAAGCCAGTGGGACTTTTCTTTTTCCTTTCTGGAAAGTGGCCCCTTGGTTTATATGCTGCAGCATGAAGGGATTTGTGCCTTTTTTTTTAAAAAAAAAATTATTTTTAGTGACCCGTAAAGCTGGTGAACCCCTTGTTGGAGCCAGCTGGGCTCAAACGGCTCACGCCAGCCTTGGGAGAGACTTGGAAATTCGTTTTGTTCGTGAAATTCACGGCAAGTGAAGGAAAAGTAAGTTTTCCACCAGAGGTGGGGTGAGGGCAGCCGGATGAGGGATGCAGCGGGGCTGGTCGCCCGTCTCCACCGGGGACTGGTACTGGACGCTTCTGAATCTGGGATAACGAAATCACTGCCTGGAAATGTTTCCTCCTAATCCCTGGGAATTAGGTCGGTGTCTGCTGGGGGAGCATTTCAGGAGAGGTCTCGCGGTGGGATGCCGCTGCCTGCTCTTGCTCTCCTTCCCAAAGCTCAGCCGTTTTCCTCCCGTCGATGCTTCCAGCCGCAGCCCGGTGTATTTAGGGGGTGCCGGAGCAGGGCTGGGTGCCTGTTGTCATCAGCCTCTCCTAAAAAGTTAAAACCCGAGCTCAGCCGAAGAGCTTGAGGGCAGAGGTGGAGCAGGGAGGGGGAGAAGGAGACCACGCCGCCCCCTCGGAGCAAGATTTTGCCAGTTCTTGCTTTTTTTTCCAGGTTGTCCTCTGGCCTGGAGGGCCGGGGCAGCGGGCTGTCTGCTTTGGCTCTGCAAACATCTCTGAACAGCTCGGGAGGCATCTCCCTCTTGTCTGCCTCTCAGCTGCCTGCCTCCGGCTGTTGCCGGCCCTTGTGCTTCGGTGCACCTCGTTTTTCCTTCAAGCTCCAGCTTCTGGAGTCAGGTGATCATATGGCAGGCTCTGGTTTTGCAGGAAGGGAAGGAGAAGCTTTTCTGGACAATAGAAAAGCTGGGAAACCCTGATTCCTACATGTTAAAACTCTAGAATAGACATTAAAATAATCTATTATTTATTATTTAAACTCCTATGAGTTTCCAAGTCCTTGGGTTTGCAAGCCAGGGAGCCATCATTATTTAATATTCAGGGCTTGCAGCGCTGGAGCTGTAAAAAATCAGTGAGGAGGTGAGCCCCAGACATCAGGACTCCTCGGAATGACACGTTTGGCCCCAGATGTCTGAGATTATTTTGGGAAGGGAGTGCTGGCCCCAGGGGCTGGTTGCTCGGGGGACTGGCTGCTCTGGGAAGGACGCTGAGTTGGGACATGCCTTGGTGATGTGGAGCATGAGAGAGGCAGCTGGCTTGGGGGATGTCTCTTCCTCACGCTCCCCAGGTTTGGGAAGATGCTCGGGATCCTGGGCATGACCGAGGTTTTTCTCCAGGGGCTTCCTGCATTTGGTCCTTCGTTGCTTCAACGGGGGAGATCATCGACGCTGTGTTTTATCCCGACCCTCTGGATGTGAAGATCTGGCCTCCAGGGTTTCCCCAGATGCCACCACGAGCAGGACCACAAGCAGGAGGGTGAAATCCCCCTCGTAGCCCCTTCTCTTTGCCCCCCATTGGGGAAGGGTCTCACTCCGGCAGGGCTAACTGCCTGCCCCGCTGCTTCCTCTCCCCAACCATTTCTATTCCTAAACCAACATCCCAGTCAGACTCTGTCACCTCCCTTCACGCAAAATCAATAACAACGGGTGAGCAGGTTAATTATAATCACAGAATAAACGCCGCGGTCTCAAAGTTCACTCAACTTCAGCAGTGTTTCAAAACGAGCGGACGACGCCAAGAAACTTTCATTGATTCCTCCGGGGCAGGTGTGGGAGTTTGAACCTGTCCCCAAGCTGATCTTGATTCAAGACCTACTCAATTTTCTTCCTTATCTCGACTTTCGCCTATCTTATAATGCCTGTTATTTTAGATAAAAAGTCCAATCAATTGAGTTAGAAAAACTGCAAGTTATATGTCACCCTGATAAGTTCGGTACCTGCCGGTTTATTGGCCTGGGCTGCAGTTTTTGTGCGAACTGACCTTTGCAGATGCTTTATCGGCAGCCGGGAGAATCGCTCCATCCTCCCGCCCCGCTCGGGGGCTGAGTTGACTTAACGTTCAGAATAACTAATAAAAGAGGAAAAGAGAAGGGCCAGGGGTTAGACAAACTGACCATCCCCTATACCGTGACGACCCATAGTAAACACCTTTTTGTTTGTCCCTGGCTGGCGTCCCATAGGGAGGGCAGGATCTGGCCGAACTTATTTTGGTGTAACTCCTCTGAGTGGTGTTTATCCGTGTAACCCCTCTGAATCGGAGTCAGGGCCCGTGTCTAAATTAGTGAGCTAAAGAAAACCGGGGCGGAGGGTTGAATATTCCCATGATAATCACTATTTGTCAGTGCCGTCATGTTCAGAGCTTGGACGTGGAGCAATATATATCCTACATATTTCATATGGTATATATATGTTTTATATGTATAAAGTATGTGGCATTTTTATATACATGTGTGTGTTATATTTGTGTATGTATATATATAAATATATATATACACATGGTTCTATACAGCTATGTTCTATATAGCCATAGAATAATAGTTCTAATAGCAAAACCAGAGAGAATTGATTAGAGATGACTCCTAGCTTTCTACAATGGCATTCTTAAGGACTCGGTATATGTGTATATATATACAAATATATACGTTTGTATATATGTACATATACACATACACACGTGTAACACACACACATATATGATAACAATAATAGTTACTTGTATTAGACAAGCAGGATTTTGCCTATTTGACCTGGATAAATGTCTTTCCTTCTGATCCGTACCAGTCCAGGAAAAAAAAAAAAAAAACAAACCAACTTTGAGTTTCTGGAGTTGCAGGACTGTAGAAATGCAAGCTGGAGGATCTCTAGTCCGGCCTCCTGCTTGAAGCAGAACAAGCGCTAGCACTAGCTGAGGTCAGCTGTGGATTTGTCTGGATGAGGTCTGGAAATGCCCAGGGGTGGAAATTCCCCCAGCTCCTAATGAAAATGCTTTTCCTAATGCCCATCCTGTGGTTTGTGCTGTGTCCCCTTGTGCCTTCTCCCACTATTGAGAAGAGTTTGGCTCTGCTGTCTGCATACATCTGCCTAGCTGCTCCCTGATGTCTTTGTAATGATCCCAAACAGCACCAGTTCCCCTGGACCCAGGTGCTGGTAGTCACCTCTACAGACAGCCAGATGGTCACCATCAGACAGAGAGATGTTGCACTCGGACGTACGGCCACAAACCAGTGGGTTCCTGTGGTTTAAGGAGTTTCAGGTGATAGAATCATAGAATCATTTAGGCTGGAAAAGACCTTTAAGATCATCAAGCCCAGCTTCAAACCTAACACTGCCAAGTCCACCGCTAAACCACGTCCCGAAGTGCCACATCATCAGCTGCTCTGTAGGAGGCCGAGTGGCCCAAGGGCACCTGAAGGCTCTGTCATGCTTGATGATGAACTAGTGCCAGATGCCAGCCATGGGAACCCAGCAGACCACGCTCTTCAGTCGTTAGCACGGCCCCTGGCACAGTCCAAGCACAGATCATTTCAGCCTGACCCAAGCATCTCCTGGTGCAGGTCCTGGGAAGCAGTTTGGATGTGGCCACTGTAGATTGGGGTCTGAGATCAGCTGACCATGGCCAGACTGGTAGCTGGGCATAGGGTCAGGGTTCACCAGTTACCCAGTAACCGGCCCCGGTTCACCAGTTACCCAGTAGTCATAAGGCTAGTTCCCATGGCTCAGCCATGGAGCAGGAGCTTGGCATGTCTCCACAGCACACCTGCTTGTGGTCCCCTGTGGGTACACCAGACACAGCTGCATGTGTTGGAGATGGTCCATTGCCTGTGCCCAACTCAGAAACAGCTGCTCAGATGGGATCATGGCATTGCAAATCCAAAACTTTTCTGATCCTCCACATTTTTTTCCCCACCATCCCTTCCCTCGCAGTCATCAAAGGAGAGCCTCTGCTAGGGCATGTCCATTTGGAGACGGGACATGTTTCAAGGAGGAAAACGCTGTAGCTGTTTTTCCTTTGTCAAAAGAGAGAGAGATCATTCCCAGGTGCCTGCTGCCAAGCAGACCCCAGGCTGTGGATGGCCCCATCCTGGCCATTCTCTGGGCTCTCTGTGCTAATCTAAGATTTGTTAAAAAATATTTGGACAGTCGATAAGCCAAGGAATCTCCTGTTTATCAGAAGAGCCTCAGATATTTACAAGTGTAAGAATTGTAAGTAGGAGTAAAAAAGGGGAGGTCACTGGTGGGTGGGATCAGGCTTGCATCCCAGCAAAAGAAAGCAGACCTTGGACCTTCACACATGCACAACTTGACAGTCAGCAGAAGTTGCTGTAGGACACCAGGTTGCTATTAAAGGGGTGGCCAGCAATTACTCAGACCAAAAGCACCCTACATCCACAGGGGCGTTCGCATACCTGTCTCCTGTAGAGCAGACTGTACCTTTTGGCTGTGGGAACTTCATGGTACTTCAGTGTGTGGGTTGACAGTCTCTCCAGTCAGCTCTGGTACAACCATTGGGCTTGACAGTTTGGTAGTTTTGGTGTGCCGGAGAGCTATCAATGCTTTTCCAAGCAACCAGGTTGGCCAGTCCCTCAGGACCATCTCCTGCCCCTTCTCAAAACAGGCAATTTGTCTGTATCTGCTTTAGAGGAATCCAGCCCGTTTCCACCCACCCTTCTTCCACCCACTGCTTGTCTCTACAGCTATGACTGTGGCCTTTGAAAATTGTCCTGTTGCCCTCCTCCAGTGAGGCAGGGAAGAGCCTTTGCTCCTTCTCATGGGGGAAGAACAGTGTCACATGGAGATGAAAAGCCTTGCTCAGGGGAAGCCTATTGCAGAGCCAAGACTGAACTCAAATCCAGGCCCAGGATTTGACCGACCTTCCCGGCGTGTCCCTCTTGCACGCGATCTCAGCTAGTCCCTTGGCTGCTTCTGCCTCCACTGTCCTTCAAACCAGGGAAAACATATCCACGAAGGAAAGGAGTATTCTTGGCTGTTGGCAATGGTGTGTGCCATAGACCTTGGCTTGCCGCAGGCAGAGGAGGAGGCTTTGCAGGGGAGGGACGCAATGTTCCCTTTGCCTTGACGTGAAACATTTGGCCTGGGAAAGGGTTGCACAGGAATAGTCTCGCTGTGGTGTTTCACAGAGCAAGGAGAAAACATATTTCTTTGCCTTTTCAAAAGCGGCACGTGGCTCAGCCGGATTGTCGGTTCAATGTTTCCTAAGCAATAAGTCGGGTCTTTAGGTTTGCAGGGGGAAAACTGTTTGGTCTGGGCAACCAGCTGAGTAATCAACCATTTTCTCCACCATGGACGTGTCAGATAAACCCCAAAACATTCTGGGACATCATTGAGCCATTTCTGTGAAGCTTCACAATGATGCATTTTGCTTGAAACTGTGTTTCTGGTTAACAGTGAGGAGTTTACCCCCTTCTCCATTTCCTGCAGATCAGCAATCACATAGGTGATGGTCTCTGTTAGTCCAGATCAGAGGAGAGTAGGGAGCCACATTCCCACCAGCAACCAACCCAGTGACGGGCACTACTCAAACAGGCGCTGTCCTGCTCTCCCCATGTCTAGGTCCCATTATTCTCTAAAACAGTGGGGCCCTGGATGAATTTCCCCCAAATTCAGTCAGAGGGGAAACAGACAGAGAAGAGGGAGGGGGAAAAAAGCCAACGGGCAGAACCTGTTTTTACAGAAACATCCTCGGCTCCATTAGCTGAAGGGTAAGATAACGCACATGGGCTTTCTGATCCCAGTCTGTGTGTCAAGCTGATGATGTCCCTGTTGAAAAAGGAAAGGCTCACTGACAGCTTTCTTTTGGCTACGGATCTCTCCCAAGCATACATTTGGGCTCTTTTATCTACAGTTGCTCCCTCTCCCTTCTACTTGTGTCTCTCCTTGTTTTTTGCGGCTGTCTTCCTTTCCAGTTCAGCCTTGCTCTGCCACGGTACTGGACCAACCAGCACTTTTAACTGCTGTGATCTGACCAGAAACCTTTTGGTGGGTTTTTCCCCTTGAAACCTCAGCTTCTGGAGTCATGCAATTCAGGGGAGCATCTCAACCCATTCACAAGAAACAGAAGATGTGACTTTCAGCTCCACTAGCTGCAGCAAAACACTTATTAGAAGGACCCCTAAACACCTGAACTGCAGGAAGGATTTCCACACTGTCAGTTATTAATGGAAACAAGTTTGGGATTTGGGACAAACCATCCTAAGCAGCTGGGAATGGCAAAACCTGTGTCCCCCTGCCATGCTGTCATGGCTGTCCCTTGAAGGAGAAGGTGAGGGCGTCTTGGGTAGGATCCCAGGGTGTCCCTGTGTCCGAGGGGCCGACGTCCTTTGCCTCAGCTGCAAGTGCCCCCAAGAGTCCATTTGGGATTTGTGTATACACAGGATCGTGGCTCTCACCTCTTATCATAACAAATTGTTTTAGGAAACTGCTTCTCTGCAGGGAAAACTGCTCTCAGGGTCTGTTTAGAGCCTGTAAGTGCCTGGCTGTGTTTGAAGGACAGCTTCTCCTTTGCTGAGTTGCTTCATTGGGTTGAGAAGACACTTCTGCAGGGGGGAATGTTGATATTAAATATCCCTCCAGCTGTAAACAAAACTCCAGTGCTATATTAATGGAAGTCTCTTTCCATTCCTCTTCACCCAGAGGGGGTGAAGGCAGGAAGGGGCTGCGGGGCAGAAGAAGGTAGACAACCTTGTTGATGTTTCTCATGCAGCAGGGTCTGACCCCAAACCAGGGCAGGGAGGGCTCTTAGTCCCCTTCTAGAGGCTGATTTGGGAAAAGAAACTTATAAACTGGTTGCTGGGTCTGAACTGAAGGATTCAAAATCTCCCTATTGGAGGTGTTTTTACTGTTATTACTCCTTTGGTTCCTGATCACTCAGGTGTATGTGCTCAGGATGACCTCTCCAAGGTTAACAGATTTAGGGTTGCTAAAGAAAAGCCCAAACAAACCCAGAAGGTCTGGACCTAGGAATGGGCATGCTGTCAGGCTGGCGGAGTTGGGGTTTGAAGAGGTGGTGGAAGGGCCCAGAGAGGGGAGTTCAAGCCACCATTTGGACTCAAGCCCTGGGCAACCTCCCTCTGGTCCCCAGCTGACTTGGTTGTGAGAGGGTATCTGATTCTCCCGGTTGGGAAGGCAAAAGTACTCAGACTTTGGGTGGGCCGTGTCCTTGGACAGAGATGTTGTCATGTCCTAGCCATGCTGGAAAAACTGCCTGTAGGTGTGGGCTGGCTGGCGGTGCTCAGATCTGCTTTCTTGTTGAGCCCTGGCATTGTCCACACCAGTTGATCTCTGTGGACCTGGCGGTGGATGTGAAGGACCACTCCCAATGACTAAGAGCCATGAAGGGCCATATCCAAGAACGCTTTTTCCCTACCAGACCCCAGCGCCCCACTTAGGAGTCGCTCCTGACTCCCTGGGGACTGAATGTCCCATTGTGGAAAGTATTTCTGACATTAGCATGCTCAAGGCCTCACCCAAGATTAGGAGGCTGTTGTGCAACACACAAGTGACATTTCCTGCCCTGGGGACCTTGCAGTCCTCATAAAGAGTAGGTCTGAGGGGAAAAAGATCTCCTTTTATACAGCAAGCTGATGACCAGGCTAGGGACAGGACCCAGTCCATCCTCTCCACCGCCTGGGTCATTCAGTGAGATTTCATGATCTGCTGTCATGTGAGAAGCTCCTTCATGGACTAAAGGTAGAAGGACTAAGTAGAATACCATTAGCATTAGTCAAGGCCAGGGACCCAACCCTAAAAAGGACTGAATGATCCCAAGACTGATATTATCCAAGATAAGGGCTGGGCAAAGGTACTCATGGGAGCTGTACTTCAAAGAGGAAGCTGAGGCCATCCAGCACACATGAGGCTACTCCAGCCATGGGACTATGTCCTCCTCAGCCTAACCAGCAAACGTTATCCTTTCCTCAACCCTGTCCCAGTGCTGGCCATACCTGGCTTTGGGAGAAGGAGTAAATCTCTCCAGCAGAAAGGCTATTACAGAGGTCACCGGATGGACCCATAAATCTCCATTATCAGGCAGCGGCTCCTGTGCCACAAAACGGAAATTATTGCCCTGAGTGCAACTGGGGGAGCCTTTCCTTCCCCCCGCATTGTTCAGGGCCCTCCGGGAGCCGCTCAGGCAATTTGCTGCCTGAATAAACGTTTCCTTTCCCGGCTGCTAAGTACAAGGAATAAGTGTCAGGGGATCTCATAATGCCAGGATTTAGAGCTCCAGCCCTGAGACGGAAGCCAAGAAAACACTTTGCTGCTTTTTCCTGGGGAGCCTCCAGTCTGCCACGCCTTAATCCCTGTTAATAATAACAGTGGCAAATTAAACAATCAGTGCACTTGAAGCCCAGTGACCTCCATGCCCAATATAGTTCAGCTTGCTGGTGGATCACGGTTCCTGTGGGCTCAGCACTGGGCTTGTCTTGGCAGAGACCTTGGAGATACTGCCATCTTCTCATGAGCACTCAGGCATGGGGGCGGCGTCTTGGCCCCAGCTAGCCCCTGGGGGAAGGAGGCAGACAGACACCACAGCCCAGGTCTTCAGAAACAAGCAGGTATATTGAGCATTTGTGTTTTGTAGGTCTTGGACACCTACCCACGTCAAACTGCATGGGCTGGGGCTCTTCAGGCAATACTTTCTCATTGTTTTGTAGACCCTCAGGTTTTCAAGAGCAGCTGGGATGTCTCAGCTGTGTGGCCAGAAGGTCAGCTCACAAAGTTCCTCTTGGCAGTTTCATCCCTGAGTTTGGTGATGCTGTGAAATTATAGCACCTCTTTTAAAAAGGAATCCAGTCCCTTGCCTTCCACTTCTCCATTGGGGCCCAAACGCCCTTTGTTCGTTCAAGGGCATGCAGTAAGCCTACGTCATCTTCTCTGAGCCAGTATCCAGTAGTGTCCAAGACACATCCTTTGCCATCCTTTGCATACTTTGAAGAAGGAGAGGACATTTCTCCTCCGGGTGAGATCTCTTGAGGTCACGGAGCTCCCTCTGCTCTGATGGGGCCCCAGGAATGGTTTTAATGAGATTGCACTCTGCAGATGTCATCTTCTGACTCAGCACTGGGTGGTGCACACCTGGGACGCACCCATCTGATATCACCCCACGAGGGCTGTGATTAGGGAGAGCCACCCATTGCATGGAGCCTCAATGTGCCCAGGGAACAAAGTCTGTTCCTTCCCCATCTCGAGCACCAGTAATTCCTGTTTACTAACGTTCACAAGGATCACCTTTGTCTGCAGCTGAGAGGGGAAAATCACACAAATGCTCTTACTACAGAAGCAGAAGAGGGGTTTTTTTGAAAATTAAACCAGTGAAAGTCCCTCAAGAGAGAAGCTCCAGTCCAAATCCCACAGAAACTGAAAAAACCACCCCAAACAAGTAGTGAAGACTATAGCTCAAGCAAAAACAGATGAATAAGAACAGCACCAGGAGCAAGTCTCAAGACTGGTTTGCACTGGGATTTTGGATGTCTGATTACAAACCAACAGTGAAAATAATGTGGACAGTGGAGCTGGGTGTCACATAAACTCTTAGGAAATAACACACAATATTCAGTAGCAAATTTGATTATTGCCAGGTTTCAACTCCGTATCCTCTTTTTTTTTTTTTTTCTAAAAACAGAAGTATAGCCACCCATACTTGACATTTCTTCCTATCATATCCATTTTGAGGGACCTTATTCAAGAGCTAGTCCAGCTCAACATTTCTGAGGGACTTTTAGGAATTTTCTCCTTTTTCTGTGATCAAAAACTTTCTGATTTTGTTTTTCTGGTAGAAAAAATCTCCAGGAAAGATGGTATTTTGTAATTAGTCACAGACACAACTCAAATTGGTCAAGAGTTTCAACTGTTACCTTTGGACTACCTCTGCTCTGCTAAATTCTCCCTGGATTATGTCAACAGCTTTGTACTGAATTATGTTCAAAGAAGAAGGGATTTTCTCACAGGACAAAAATTACTGTGAAAATAATTTGGCTTTTTCTTTGGAAAATGATAATCAAAAACCTCAACAACTTCTAAGATGAAAAAAATAGTGAAATGTTTTCCTTTCTTGAGATTTTTCAAGGAAATTAGTTCTTTCCTCACCAGCTGTTCCAATCCCTTCTCTTTTCAAAGGAAGTTTATTTGATCTAGAATTTGGCTGTGATTCAATTGTGATTTTAAAGGGGAAAGCAAGGCATTATGGTTATGGTATCACTGAATCCACGTGTACAAAAATCACCTGGAGGGATTCCCAGCTTTCCTAAACCACCAGAATTGTTCAAAGGTAATGAGATTTTCCTAAGATGCTGAGAAGATAACAGATTCCTTCTTTTCTGGTTCCAGAGCCCGTTGGGTACACTCATTTACTGTTTTCTAGTATTTCCCCATGGCCACATGGTGTAATCTCATGCCATTTTTAGCCTGGTGTTCTAGGGAGAATTAGGCTCATGTAAATCTTTTTCTCTGTGTCTGCTTACTTGCGCCGCTTTAGTAATTTTTTAATCCTTTGGCTGTTTCATGGTTATGTAGTTACCTACAGATTTTCCAAAAATACTCTGGAGAAAAGAGAAAATAAGTCTGATGTTTGAACATAACCTTTATTAGATATCAGAGGATCCACATGGGATTGAGACACAGATCAGCAAAAAGCCAAATTTTGTTGGTTTTCTCTTTGGGGAACTATTGCCTTCCAGAAGAAAGCTGAGATACTCGGATCACAAGCGGGTGGACAAGCACAAAATATAGCAAGATGCACAATAACATTTTAAGAATTAATGTTATGCTGGTCTGTAATGGCTGAAGGTCCTGATGCAAAGCTCTTGCCATCCTCCAAACATCTGCTGTGCATTGCCGTTTGTTGGGATTTTTTTCAGCAGCTTGGTTTAGTCCCAGCCTACGCTACGTAACAGAGCCCTTTGCTGTCATTTGTCCGTTCCTTCTTCTCCCCAATTATTTTATCATCTAGTGTTCCCACAACAGAACATCTCCACGTGCAGGAAGGAATGGTTTGTAATAGAAGAAATACATCCCCAAGCTGAACTCAATAGCTGACACTCTCCAGGTGGGAAGACCATCAGCAACATGCATTTCCAAGGGCCATGCCAGCTGGATGCAGCTATATTTACATCTCAGCAAGGCCTATAGGTGATGCTTATATTTTATTAGGTGAAGTTCTTAGCTTCTCGAGGGCGTTGTGTCCAAGGGTGAGCTGACCAAAGGCTACGAAGGGTTACGAAGATGATTAGGGTGCTGGAACATCTTTCTTACGAGGAAAGGCTGAGGGACTTGGGTCTTTTTAGTCTGCAGAAGAGAAGACTGAGGGGGGATCTCATCAATGCTTACAAATACTTAAAGGGAGGGTGCCGGGAGGATGGGAACAGTCTTTTTGCAGTGGTGCCCAGTGACATGAGAAGAGGTAATGGGCACAAACTTGAACGTAGGAAGTTCCATCTAAACATGAGGAGGAACTTCTTTCCTTTGAGGGTGGCAGAGCACTGGAAGAGGCTGCCCAGAGAAGTGGTGGAGTCTCCAACTCTGGGGACATTCCAAACCCGCCTGGATGCCATCCTGTGCAACTTGCTCTGGGTGACCCTGCTCTGGCAGAGGGGTTGGACCTCTGGTTGATATCCAGAGGTCCCTTCCAACCCCAGTGATTCTGTGATTCTGTGACCTGCATCTTTCCAAATGATGATGCAGTCGAGGCGTGTTGTGTTGACCTCTGCACCGCCTTGCAGATGATATGGACCTGCCATGGCCAGAGGGATTGGACTGGCCCAGCCCAGGGCAGTTGTCCTCACCCTTACATTACAGCTGCAGCTGGACCCCGGTGGAGGGTGAACCAGGAATGTGGTGGGTGAATGCACCAAGCCCTGGAGAGTGACATCAAGCATGATGGAGGTTTGCCTCAAAAGCTGAGTTTCTGTGATATCTGTGAACACCCAATGATGTCTGTTAGCTGACAGCCTGAGCTGGGGTTGTCTGTGTGGGTTCTTGCAGTTCAGGAGATGCTTCTCGTGCAGACAATAGGGTGAAGACACGTGAATGTCTCTCCCCCTTGGCTCTCTGCAGCCATTCCCCTCTGCAGAGAGTGGAAGCTGGCATGGGCTGGGTGAGGAGAAGTCCTGCAGGGCAGCAGGGCATACAGGCTTGGCTTTCCCTGCCCACATTTGCTTGAGCCCCATTGAGAGATGCTCGGGCAGCTGTCTGATCTCTGGGCAGTTCTGCTTCGTGGGTCCGGGCTTGCCTTTGTCCGTGGTCGCAGGCAATGTGTCTTGATTGTAAACACGGCTGTTTGCCTGTCCCAATCTGTTTGCCCTGGCTATGTGCAATCTTGAAAATTGGATAACGTCAGAGCAGAAGGAGAGGTTTCTATTTCTGTCTCCTTGTATCCGTGTCCCAGCACATCCCTGCTGCCGCAGAAGTCCTGCAGCCAACACCATGGCAGGGAAAGGGGTTCCTCTTCCCAATAATCCCAGGAGTTTCCTTGAGAAAGGAAGAGCTGTTTCTTGCACCCTATAAAATCTGAATGTTTGTGATTTCTTGAAACGTCACTTCTGGGCTCAAATACTGAGAACCAGACCAGAAATTAAATGTACAGCTGCCTAATTAACCACATCTTTTCCCTTCTCTCCCATCATGGCAGCAGAATTCTTTGATGATTATTCAGAGGGGCGAGAATGTGTCAACTGTGGGGCCATGTCCACCCCGCTCTGGAGGAGAGATGGCACGGGGCACTACCTCTGCAACGCCTGCGGGCTCTACCACAAGATGAACGGCATCAACCGGCCCTTGTTCAAACCTCAGAGGAGGCTGGTAAGTCAAGATCACACAACGCGTGTGGGTCAAGGCTGTGTGTGAGGATGAGGCAAAAAGACCTCGGCTAGGTGAAGATGCCAAGGATGTTTCAACTCCTTGGGTCCCCATCTGCCCAACCTGGGTGGTTTTGGTCCAGATTTTGAAAATAAGTCAGATTGCCTTGTGCTTGGTACACTCCAAGATCTTGTATTGTCCAGACTAGTTCTGCAGACACCCAGGCCAGGCGGTGGAAGGGGCTGTAAGGACACGGGGGTAGTACTGTGGCGTTGGTTTAGCAGAAGCCAGTCTATGCTACAGACATATTAGGACCAATGGAAACCCCTTCCAGCTCCACCACAGCACCAGTCCATCTTCTCTTACCCTCAGGGTCCTTATTCTCTGGTGGCTTCGTGGTGACTGGCCACTTTTTCTGGACACCCTGATGCCAGCTCCTTTGGGTGAGCTGAAGCAGAGCTTGTGGGGCAGGTCAGGACATCCCAAAGCCTGTGGAGTCAGGATGGGATATGTATGGGAACATCTCAGCGTTGATATTTTGCCTGTCCCTGCCTGTTTTGGTGAGGGTATTTGACAAGGTCTCTGCAATCTGTGCCCCAAGGACATGGTTCCATCATGACCTCAGGCAGAAAGGAGGCAGCAAGCCATCCCTCAGGGCCGTATTTCCCCGCTCCTTGTCTTCCATGAGGATTCACCCCAAACCTGCCCTGCCCTTTGCATGGCCCAGACCTACCTGTGCTCAAACCCAGCCCTCCCCCAGCAAGTGTCAAAAATGACACTGGCGGCTTGAGCGCTGCCACCAGCCACAGCCACCCAGCGCCCTCTTGTGAAAACCATCTCCTAGACACTGCACTGACCGAGCCAGGCAGTGTCGGCACCCTGGCACCCAGGTCCTTGCCCTCTTTCATGTTCTGGTCTACATATTATCCTTGGGCACATCTGTGTAGTCAGGAATGGCCCGTTGGGTACCAGGCTTGGTCCTTGACAGCAAGCAGCAACGCGTGCTGTTAACTGCACAGCCTTGGGGTAAGGCTTGGAAAACCCCACGAGAAATATAAATGCAGGAGCTGTGCAGATCTGTACAGGTATTTTTGTCGCTCGGCTGGGGAGCTGGCAATCTGGAAATCTTGCAAAAATGGACAAATTCCTGCTTTTTTCTTCTGGAAGAGAATTTCCACGAAGAAAAGGACGATATGTCTAGGGTTAAAGTAATGCCAACTGTTCTACCTAAGTAAATATATTCTGTACAAGTGATTGGGTTTCACCTGTCACTGTGTAACCCCTTTTTTTGGAGACTGAGATATGCCAGAGAGCCCTGCAAGGGGAGATCTTTGCCTTTGCTGCAAGCTGCCTTTTAAGCTCTCGGTCCCCTTACAAAGCCCGATGACTGAAGCTAATACATGGTGAGGTTACAACTAAAGGAGAGTCTGGTTTCTCTGCACCAAAGGGGCTTCCAGCTTTTGAAGTCTTAAGAAGTACTTGAATTTCAATTTTTTACTGTCCTGCTGCCGTAGATTAACTGATCCTGTTTTGTAATGAGGGAGAAGACACGGAGAGAAAGCTGTGGCAAAGATCACAGAGGAAATCCCTAGTAACTGCCAAGTCCTCATCTCCCAAGCTTTCACCCCATTACACAGCTGCCAGCTATGCTGTCTGGGTCTGCAGAGCTGGGTAGATGTCCAAGATCACCAGATTTCCTCCCTATAGGCTCCTCTTCAGGCACCGGGAGAACAGGCATCTTCACACAGCTCTAGCACCTCTATTCAGTCCCCAGTTTCTCAGCAAAGAGGGAATTTGACCCCAGCCCACCCAGACTTTATCCTCAGCCTCTTAAGACCTGAACTTTGAAGGATGCTGGGAAGACTCAGGCAGGAGTTGAGGATGTAGCTTTTCCTTTCTCCACTTCGCACTCAGCTTCCAAGCTCAAAACTAGTATTTTATGTTTTTTTCAAGCCCATTGTCTTCCTCCTGTGGCCTTTTGAGCCTGGCTAAACCAGTTCACCCAGAAAGGGAACTTCAAAAGGCCTGTTCCCTGCACTGCTTCATTAGTGGGGATTGCTGCTGGAAGCACTCTTCTTCTTATCTCCCCCTCAAGCCACACGAGCAAAGTATAAACATTCATGGCAGTGATACTGCCTTCTTGGGATATGCCATGATGCTTGGAAGGTGAAGACTTTGGGAGCCTGAAAGGGTGGGACGGTCTGAGATCCAGACACCTCAGTGTAGGTGTGTGCATGTGCATGTGCAGTGGGTCTCTAAGCTCCTACTAGACCTGCTGGAGATCTGGGGCTCCATTCAGGTGATGTCTCTGGCATCATCTGAGATGCCCCAGGACAGCTGAGGTATCTGCGCAGTGCTGGTAGGCAGGAGGCAGTGGAAAGGCAGTGAAGCAGAAGTCAAAAGGCAAGAGAAGAAGAAAAAGGTAGTTGTATTATCCACTGCAGCAAGGTGAAAAGAGAAAAACACAGGGAAATAAGAGAGACAAGAGAAGAGGAAAACCTGAGGCGTGTTGAGCGAGCTCGTTGGGATCTGAGATGTTGCTGGTGGGCTGATGTATTTTCTACCTCTGCATTTTCTCGCAGTCGGCTTCCCGCCGCGTCGGCCTCTCTTGTGCCAATTGCCAGACAACTACAACCACGCTCTGGCGCCGAAACGCCGAGGGAGAACCCGTCTGTAACGCCTGCGGACTCTACATGAAGCTGCACGGGGTAACACCTTCGTTGATCTTTACTGTCTGTGGGGAGGGTATTGACAATGCCAAGCTGGGGACTGGCTTCATTGTACAATTCTGTGCTCTCCTGGAGCTGTTTTTCTGGCTCTTCCTATGGGCCTTATTGCCCCTCAACATTACACCATGTTTGTACTGGCAAGGGGTGATGGCCGCAGGGCCTTTCTCACATACTAATTTGCTACCTTTTGCATCCAAGTCTTAAAACCCAACAAAACTCGGCTCAGATTCTTCACACCTAAATTCAGGCACTTTAGTGAAAACCTGAGTCAGAAGCACAAAGAAGGGCTTGGCTTTTCCACACGGGGTGTCAGATCCCAGCTAAGACTTGGTTGGAGACTTGTCATGGGAGTGAGCAATGACTTTTCTTGCACGGGTGCACAGATAATCTCTTCCTGTCAGTGGGGGCTTCATGTATCTATGCCATGTCTGATATATCTAGAAGAGTCCCGCTGGCATCCTTCAAGATGCAAATCTCCAGTCCTTCTCCAACCAGTCAGTGGCAATGGGGTCACCCAGAGAGACAGAGGCCTTCAACACCCTGGCGATTGCTTAGTAGCAAACCCCCGTTCTGCTTCTCATTGCTACTCCTAGGGTTTTTTACACATCCATATTCTCAGTGGTATCCAGTGCTTCAGAGCAGATGGGAGAACACTCATGAGAGACAGGTCGAAGCTGGAAGACAAGGTGGATGAGGGGAAGCTTTACTTAACCCAAAAAATTCTTCCCAATGTGTTGCTGACCATGAGGGTGACCACCTCAGCGGGATCAGTTCCTAAGGGAAGTCTCCCCACACAGGCTTGGTACCTTTCCAGAAAGCAGGTATTAGCCAGAAAGGTATCTTCTGCAAATCACATGAGCTGTTTATCCCTTCTGGCCTTAAAACATTCAATATGTATGGTGTGAGAAGACTATCTATTCCCATTTGGAATAGAATAGAATAGAATAGAATAGAATAGAATAGAATAGAATAGAATAGAATAGAATAGTTTAGTTGGAAGGCTCCTATGGTGATCATCTAGTCCAGCTGTCTGACCACTTCACAGGTCACGAAAAGCACATTATTAATGGCATTATTCAAATGCCTCTTAAACACTGACAGGCATGGGGCATTAGCCACGATGTGGAAGCACACCCTATAGCATTGACATATCTCTTCACACAGCAGTGCTGACCAGTGACTTTGGGCTCCATCTTGTTGTTGCTTTCAGTTAAATCAGCTGGTTTTCATGGAGCCTATGATGTAGAGCTGGAATCATGTTATCCTAGATGACGTTAAGGACGTACAGAAACCAATGTGCTTTTATATTTGGGTCCGTAGGTTCCAAGACCTTTAGCAATGAGAAAAGAGGGCATTCAGACGAGGAAGCGCAAGCCGAAGAACCTTAACAAAACAAAGACACCAGCAGGTAAATGTTGACTAGGGAAGTTTACTGTATGTCTATATGTGTGTTTCTGACCATCATGTCCTGCGAGTCAGACACCCAACTGCAAAATGGGATGATTCTTCTAAAATGGGGGATGTCTGAATGCCTTTCAGCAGTAATAAAGCCCTTCCCACTATTTATTTTTTTATTTTTACCCACACTAACTTCTTGGTGGGTGGGTATAGCTCTGTACTGAAAGGTCTTTGGGAAGAGTCTGGTTTACGGTCTGCTTTCTCACAGGTCCATCCAGCAGCGAGAGTCTTACCCCGACCACCAGCTCCACCAGCAGCAGCAGCAGCACCACGACGACTGAGGAAATGCGCCCCATAAAAACAGAACCTGGGCTCTCATCTCATTACGGGCACCCCAGCCCAATTTCTCAGGTACAAAGGGGAGATGCTGGCAGTGGGACAAAGATGGGAACTAGGACGGTAGACATGGTGAGAAGACCATCCTCAAAACCTCTGTGGAAAAAGGGGGCTACGAGTTCACAGTAAGACATCTGTCCTCTGGGGTGGGGCAAAATGTGCACGATCTTGCACAACATAGCTTTTTAATGATGTGTGGCAGTTCTGAATGGACAACAAGAAGTAGCAGCTTTGCTGAAAACATGAAATTCCTCCTAGATGGGCAGTTATATAGGTCTCATAGCTAGAAAATGCCCTTCCCTTTTTATGATTTAATTTGTCTTGAGCAAGGAAAAACTTGGCAACATTACCCTACTTTCTCTGCACTGCCTGGCTGTGTGTCGAGCGATACGAGAAATGCAGTGTGAGGAGAATAATATCACACAGCCCAATTCTAACTGAGTTGAGTCCCTGCGAAGGTAAAGCAAGCCAGCAGAAGTGGTGTGCTCTGTGCCATATCGACCACTAGATGTCTTGGGACCAGCCCTGTATCCACACAAGGTGCATATCCTGCTGAGCAACACCCAGATCTGGAAGCTGATCTGTCTGCATATCTGCAGGTTTAATAACTGTGCCTTGGTTAATCATAGAATCCCCTAGGTTGGAAGAGACCTGTAAGATCATCAAGTCCAACCATTAACCTCACACTGCCAAGACCACCACTAAACCATGTCCCTCAGCACAATGTCTGCCCAGCTTTTAAATACCTCCAGGGATGGTGACTCCACCACTTCCCTGGGCAGCCTGTTCCAGTGCTTGATAACCCTTTTGGTGAAGAAATTTTTCCTAATATCCAATCTAAACCTCCCCTGCTGCAACTTGAGGCCATTTCCTCTTGTCCCATCGCTTGTTACTTGGGGGAAAAGACTGACCCCCCCTCGCTACAACCTCCTCTCAGGTAGTTGTAGAGAGCGAGAAGGTCTCCCCTCAGCCTCTTTGTCTCCAGGCTGAACAACCCCACTTCCCTCAGCCGCTCCTCAGAAGACTTGTGCTCCAGAGCCCTCACCAGCTTCATTGCCCTTCTCTGCTAGGAGAGCCCAAAGCCAATGAAATCTCAAACCTTGGGAGGTTAAATGATCATTTCTGACATTTAGAAGGGAACGAGATATCCCACATAAAACAACAGGAAAGAACAGGGTCTAGAACAAGAAGGAAAGACTGTGTCCAAAGTATCCTGCACAAGCTGCAATCTGCAGCTCTACAGCAAATCCACAGACATGTTATTACAATAGCACCAGTCCCCACTAAAGGGACTCATATGGTCCTCTATGGTTTGAAGCTTTGTTCTCAGGATTTTCCTTTTTCCATAGGCATTTTCTGTCTCTGCCATGTCTGGACATGGATCATCTATTCATCCTGCGATTTCAGCTCTGAAGCTTTCCCCGCAGGCTTACCAGTCAGCTATCAGCCAGTCTCCACAAACCAGCTCCAAACAGGACTCCTGGAACAGCCTGGTGTTAGCTGAAAACCATGGGGACATCATAACTGCATAACCTGGTCTTCCACCCATGGACTTCAGGCTGATCTGCTTGAGAGATGAAGAAGATGCCACGTAATCATTAAGTCAATGTTGTTTCCCACCTCCCCTGCTCTCCTGCCTTCTCTCCCCTCGTGAGATGTTCCAGCAAAGAGGTAAAGAGGACTTACCTGAGGTGTAGGAGAGCTCTTATGAAATGAACAGAGAAGACTCAAATCTCAAAGTAACTAATGGATTTGAAGCTTTTTTCTCCCACTTTAAATGAGCCTCTCTATTTGATTATCACCACCTTCTGTGAAATAGCCAGAAACACAAAGATGGACACAGTTCTTGAGTTTTATTTAAAAATATCTGGCATTTAAGACTCAGACAATGGTGGAGCAGAGACACTTTTTTTCTTCTGTCACCATCCGCTCTTTTCCTGACCAGAGGAAAATGCCACCATCTTCTCATTACCCAAACTCAGTGATCTTGCACCAAATGGAGCCAGTTCCAGAACAGTTTGTTGAACAGACTTCACTAGACATGCTGTGGTGGCTTTAGTGGATTTGATATGATCTAAGGCAGAGTAAAAAAGAGACCCTCACACACACACACAGCCTCAGCTCACACATCTAGAGCACTGTCTTCATTTTCCTAGATGGTCTGAAAAGCTAATGAATGTCCGTATTTAATAGTAACTCCTTTCCTATTTATCATTACAAAATTATGGGACTGCGTTTCCAAAGGGTTGTTGGCTGAACCTGGAGAAGGTCTGTCCAAAGTCAAAGGGGGATTTTGCAAGGAGGAACCTTCTGGAAACAGGTAGAGAAGACCCACGTTGGTCACCAAATCCTGGAGGAGATTGCTGGGCTCTTCCTTTATGGCTAGCTACAAACCAGGCTCAGAGATTATTCAAGAGCACAGCAAGTGAAAGATGCTCTTCTAACGCTGCTGTGCTGTTGCTTTTGAGACAGTTAATTTAATTATTTTGCATACTTTTCTGTTGGTCTTGATGTCGTTGATGAAATCTGATTGTCATTTATTTTTGGCTGTACTGTGAGTGCCCACTTTCCCCCTAACAGCTGCCTCACGACCATTTCACACATTTAAGCCTTTAGGATTTCACCTTTTGCAACAAGCAAAGGCTTCAGCCTCTGATGGAGGTACGCAGCGGCTGTTTTCTTTACCAAGCATGTGCATAGACTTGCTTGCCTGCAAGAGAAGCACGACTCCATTCATGCACGAGTATTAAACAAGACTCGTGTTTTTTCTTGCCCGTAAGGCTCTCAGCAACCAGGGAGTCCTAGCAAATGGAGTTGGACGAGATGCTGAGAGCTCACTGACTCATTCCCTTTTCTCAACGGGATCAATTCTACCCAACCCAGCCCTGACTGCTCTTTCTCTAGTATGTGCTTAACAAACTCCAGCATTGCAGATGCCACGGCTCTCCTGTGCCGTCTAAGTGCTTCACCAGATGCTTGCCATGACGTTTTCATCAACATTTCTGAGGAGGGACAGCTTTGCCTGTCCAGGCAGAGAATTTCCGGGAGACTTCATCCTACAAGATCATCCGCTCTTGTTTCCGTCCACTCCCAAACTCTGTTACTCTTCTTGCCTTGCCAGCTCCTCTTCTCCCTGCATCCAGAACTCCAGTACGGAACTACCAAGTAAAAATCTAGAAGAGGGATTGTGCATCCCTCCTAAATGTGCCATCCTCTGTCTCCCACTGTTTAACATTCCCACAAAGAATGTTTCCACCCAAGCACCAAGATACATGGCTTGGCAAAGAGGAAAACCACATACACGTCTGAAGCAAAGGAATGGCATTGTGTTGTCTTTGCTTGAACTCACCATTTTCCTCCTGATGGTAGAAAAGCTTCTTTGAGGAGAAGGATTCAACTGGACTGGTCATGATAAAGACTGGAACTGGAGTCACAGTAGAGACCTGGACCCTTCCACATTCACTGTGCTCAGTGTAACTCAGATTTGCAGGGTTTTGGAGGGGTGACAGAGCCTCTGCACTCCCCAGAGAAAAACACCATGGCGGTGATTCCATGGGAATGGATGGATGGTGTTTGCACCAGAGGTTCCACTCTGTCTTGCTGTGCTAATGCAGGGTCTAGCCTCATTAGTGTTAATTACAGACAAGGAAAAGACATTCACGAAACATGAATACAAATAAATGAAATTCTGTGATTCTGCTCAGGCCTGGTAGGCTGCAGAGAAGAGGCCAGAAATAGCACCTAAAAATATGAATTTGGGCTGAAAACCTAAAGGCGTTTTTCCCCAGGCATGCAGGTCGTTAGCCAGCCTCCTCCTTGAACTATAGTCTTTTGTAAATGGCAACTGAGCTCTCTTGGGATCTGGCTGTGAATTCCTGTCTGTGACAGAGAAGCACGCACCACAAAGATGCCAGTTGGCTAATGCACACATTTGGGAGATGCTGGACAACCCCAGAGGAAGGGAAGCA
Source organism: Burhinus bistriatus (assembly GCA_013397275.1). Lineage (NCBI taxonomy): Eukaryota > Metazoa > Chordata > Aves > Charadriiformes > Burhinidae > Burhinus > Burhinus bistriatus. The sequence continues at coordinate 30,604 of VYXH01005906.1, forward strand.
GGTGGTCTCCTGGAGAGGAGCTAAGGTCCTGACCAACCACACTCCCCCTTTCTCTTTCCATCTAGATGCTCCCAGAGGCTTTGTCCACCTTGCCTTATTACTGTGCTCCTCCTCCTCCCCTCAAAGTCAAACTCCCTGGCTGAATTTTTCTCCTGCCCTCAAAACACACTCCGAGATGCCATAAAGGAGTCTGCTTGCAATGCAAGAGGGGAAAACCCCTGCAGGATATAAGCCTGCCTTATGCTCCCTCAGGTTATCTAAATGACCATGGTAGAGATTTGTTAACTGGTTCTCAGCCTCCCTCAAAGCCCTAAGAATAATTCTTGAAACAGAGTGAGGAGCATTTACAAGGACCCTGATAATAGAACGAGACATCTGCTTTCAAAAGGTGAGGCTCTGGGGGCTGTGAGGACAACGTGGCCCTCCTTAGTGGTAGAAATTAGCTGTTTTGTCCCCACTTTTGCACCACAAGCAGTAGAAGTCCAGATGTACCTGGTTCTGTCGTTCTTTTCAATCACCCAAAATTTTGGTAGAGCTATTGTCAGCCCAGGACCATTTGCCATATTGTGGCCAACACTGATATCAAGATAGTCAGAGGCTGAACTGAAAGGGAGCACCATCATGCTAGCTGCTGTACAAACACACCATAATAGATGGGTCCTGTCCTAGGGAGCTTGTAACGATAGAATTAGAGAGTAATTTAAACCAGAAGGGACTAGATCAGGTTTCTCAGGGCCCTGTTCAGTCAAGTGTTGAATATCCCCAAGGGTGGAAATCCTACAGCCTCTCTGGGTTCCTCTTCCAGCATTGGACCACCCTCATGATAGAAATCTTTTTCCAAATAAATGTTAGATTCTAACAGGAGGCAAAATCATTGGTAAATTAACTGCTTAGACTTGGGGACTCCCAAAAAATGAGTCATTGCAGCAGACCGAATGTGGTCTCCAAGCCCAGGAGTCACACAGGGTCCCTTCTTGTAGGTAGGAGCTGGGACGGCCAACGCAGGATGACAAACGCCAGAAGTGCCACGTGAAGGGCTGCTCACAGGACGAGAGGATAAAAGTGCTACCAGTTTCACGAGACTCAGCTCATTCTAGCAAGAGGGACAGCTTACAAAACTCCGGGTTCCACCTGAGCTCTGCTTTGCGTTCCATGATGGGGGAGGCATTTAGAGCCTGCTTTGCTAATATAATTAGATACAATTATTAGAGAGCCATTACAGCAAGATAATTATTGCTGTTATTATTGCTATAATTTATTTCATTGCAGCGTGGCTGGAGAACCTAGTGAGGACCATACCAGGCCACGTCCTACACAAATGCAGGACCAAGAACCATCCCTGCCCTGAGGAATAAGAGGGAAGGGCCCAGTCCCACAAAACCCTTCAACACGTATATAAATGTGGTTGCGGGACTAGTTCCCTTAGAGGTCATCATTAATCACACATGCAAATTTTGATGTCGAAGGGTTTGCAGCACAAGGTTTGGTTGCGCCAAACCAGACCTTTGCAATGGCTCAGTGGCCACCAGAATGAAATGAGCAGACAAGAACCAGGACAGGGAGCCAGAGGGGTAGAATGGTCATTTAACCATTTCTAAATGTCTCTCCTCTGTGGAAGTGCAATATCTTGAATCACTTCAGTTCTTCTTTGGTAAATTGATCAGAGTTGATCCACATTTCACTTGCAATCTCACGGGCTGGCTGGAGAGGGTGCAATCAGGAGGAGCTCAGAAATACTGTAAGGGAGCTTTAAAACTGATCAACAACTCTTAATATAACATGGAAGCTGTGACAATGTCAGGGGTGGTGTTTTGTTTTGCCTTTTTTCTCCCTGTGTATAAAGTTTGAAGCTTCCCAAGTCATCTGGGAAGGTCCCACAGAAATAGACACTTTTTTCTAAGGGGGAGAGGGAAACCAACCAACTGAACAAGCTGTAATTATTTAAAGATGTAAAAAAATACGTATTATGAAGTAGTATGGCTACCAATCCACGTAACTTCTACACCTTTAGAACTAATGGAAATAAAACAATGATAATAAAACCAGAAGACTGCTGCTTGACTGACTACCCTCATGGGCTTCTTGGAGAAGGCTGGGGGTAAATGATCACACATGAAGCGCACCTGGAGAAGAAATTGTGCAATGGGCCCTGTCCTAGGGAGCTCGTAATGATAGAATTAGAGAGTAATTTAAACCAGAAGGGACTAGATCAGGTTTCTCAGGGCCCTGTTCAGTCAAGTGTTGAATATCCCCAAGGGTGGAAATCCTACAACCTCTCTGGGTTCCTCTTCCAGCATTGGACCACCCTCATGGTGGAAATCTTTTTCCAAATAAATGTTAGATTCTAACAGGAGGCAAAATCATTGGTAAATTAACTGCTTAGACTTGGGGACTCCCAAAAAATGAGTCATTGCAGCAGACCGAATGTGGTCTCCAAGCCCAGGAGTCACACAGGGTCCCTTCTTGTAGGTAGGAGCTGGGATGGCCAACGCAGGATGACAAACGCCAGAAGTGCCACGTGAAGGGCTGCTCACAGGACGAGAGGACAAAAGTGCTACCAGTTTCACGAGACTCAGCTCATTCTAGCAAGAGGGACAGCTTACAAAACTCCGGGTTCCACCTGAGTTCTGCTTTGCTTTCCATGATGGGGGAGACATTTAGATATAATTAGATACAATTATTAGAGACTCATTACAGCAAGATGCTCCCAGCTAAACTCAGAGACACCACCCTCAAGCCAAAATCACGTTTCCAGCAAGGGCTGAGCTCTGCCACAGCCACCCTCTGCAGAACCATGGCTCTCCTACAAGCGCCCAACCTTCCTCCCAGGGTGCCCAGCTTCCTCTCCAGTCCAACCAGTCCCTGGACACCCGTGCAACTGGTGGGGCTGAGTGCAGCCAGAACTTGAAACCCCACCCATTCCTCCCCCACGAGCCAATTGGGAAGCTCCTCTGCTATTTGGGAGGGGAGGTTCCTCCTCCTCTATAAAAGTGGGTGGGTGGAAGAGCTTTGGGTGTGGAAGGTGTTATTGAGGGTGGGTAGGCTGGTTGTGGAGAGACTGTGGGAGGTGGTTGGGGGTGTTGGAAGTGGGATTGGGGACAGAGGAAGGGACGTGGGCTGTAGGGGAGAAAGGCTGTGTGATCTGCTTCCCCAGATGCATGCACCAGGTGGGCCTGGGAAGGGCAGTGGCTTGAGGGCTGGATGTGGGTCACTGGTGGAGTGCAATGGGTGTCTCCACTACCCTGGGGAGGCTTGGAGGGAATGGGGTGGAAACTCTGGGCTCAGTTGTTTTGGTGAGCTGCAACTTGATGCTTGGATGAGTGGGAGAAGATGGTGAGCTCTGATCCTCCCTAACTGCATGTGTAGGATCAGGGCTGTGCCTTGAAATCCCTGCAGGAACCTTGTGCAGGGGTGTGAAGCCATGGTGGTGCTTGCTCTGCAGCAGGGTGTGGGGCCATACTCCCTGGATGCAGGTGAGCTGGCAGTGTGGGTGTGCAGGTAAAGCTGGGCGGAGGTGGATGAACCTAGCAGCCTTGTCCTTGTTATGTCCTGGTGCAGGTGCTTGGCTTCTGTCTGAGCACAAGGACTGGAAATGAGCCCATGCATGGGGAGGATTTCTTCTGGAGGCCTGGCTCCCTGCCCCAGACCTGTAGTGGTACCAACTTGGGTGGCTTTCTGGGACAGGCTCTGGGGTGTAGTGGTCATGCTCTTGGGGAGATAGGTGTCATGCCCTGCAGAGGGCTGGGGCTTGTTATCCTCCTCTTCCTCTTTGGAGGGGGGAGTGTTTTGGAAGAGACTGAAATAGGTCTGGAGTAAAAATGTGAAGTAGGGAGGTCCATGGAGAGAAGGAGGAGACCAGAGACAGCAGATGCTGGTTCTTCTGATGCCCTGGGGGGAAGGGCAGGCTTCTGAAGAGGAGCATTACTCTGATGTCCAGAGTGGCTACAGCTGTGGGAGTGTGTGCATTAAAACCTTCCAAAGTGCTTGACACTTGTAGTATCTCACAATGAGCCCGTTGTGAACCAAATCAGCAGCAATCGGAGCTCTGCAGGTGATGAGCTTCCTTGGAGTCAGCTTTGGGCTGTGTGAGCTGTTCTGGGGCTCATTCCATGCTGCCCAAGATGAAGCCAGTGCCTGAATAGTCAGGAGGAAGACCCAGAGAGCCTGAGGCATGTGCAGACCCCTCGGAGGACCTGTGTCCAGTGGCCAAACGCTGCTCCCAGGGATCCAGATGGCTGCTGGTGCCTTTGGTAGCAGGAGCATCTCTTTAGCTGACTCTTGATCTGCAAGTAGCTTTTGACTAAAGTCTGAATGCTATATGCAACTTTTTTGGGTGAAACTGGAGCAGGCCTGTGAGTAATTATCCCATGCCCTGTGAGACACAGGAATAAAGCTCAGTCTTTTACTCCTGGTAAAGCTAGTTTCTGTGACCAGTTAATATCTTTAACTTTGTGTCTTGGATCCAGGTAATGTTCCCTGACATGTTTTCCTCATGAACTCTTCCAAGAGGGATTTGGTTTGTGCTGCAGCATGTGAAGGCATTTATAGCCATGCTGCCTTGCCTGTTCCTGCTGAGGGTATGTCTTACTCCTGTTCACAGCCCCACGAAAGTGGCTGCTGGCTTAAATGCTGCTTCTGGGCTAAGAGCTTCAGTGGACAAGGATCATAGAATGGTTAGAGTTGGAAGGGACCTTAAAGACCATCTAGTTCCAACCCCCCTGCCATGGGCAGGGACACCTCCCACTAGACCAGGTTGCTTCAAGCCCCGTCCAACCTGGCCTTGAACACCTCCAGGGATGGGGCAGCCACAGCTTCTCTGGGCAACCTGGGCCAGTGTCTCACCACTCTCACAGTGAAAAATTTCTTCCTAATATCTAATCTAAATCTCCCCTCTTTCAGTTTAAAACCATTTCCCCTTGTCCTGTTGCTACACTCCCTGATAAAGAGTCTCTCCCCAGCTTTCCTCTAGGCCCCCTCTAGGTACTGGAAGGCCACTATAAGGTTTCCCTGGAGCCTTCTCTTCTCCAGGCTGAACAACCCCAACTCTCTCAGCCTGCCCTCATAGCAGAGGTGCTCCAGCCCTCGGATCATCTTCATGGCCTCCTCTGAACCTGCTCCACCAGGTCCATGTTCTTCTTGCTCTGAGGACTCCAAAGCTGGGTGCAGTACTGCACGTAGGGTCTTACCAGAGCAGAGTAGAGGGGCAGAATCCCCTCCCTCAACCTGCTGGCTGCCCTGTTTTTGATGCAGCCCAGGTTGCAGTTGGCTTTCTGGGCTGCCAGCGCACATTGCCAGCTCATGTTGATCTTCTCATCAACCAACATGCCCAAGTCCTCCTCAGGGCTGCTCTCAATCCCCTTGATTGAGATGGATACAAGGATGTCCCCTTGCTGTGGCAGGAGCACGTGGCACTGAAGGCTTTGGTTTCACAGTTTCTCTGAGCTCATGCAAGCATGGACTGCCATGTCTGAGCTAGTCCAGAGGGCAGAGAAGCTGAGATGCTAGCATGAGGTGGGAATGCCTCTTCTGGTGAGGGCCCATGCACAAAGCTGCTGTTGATTTTTCACATCAGGCTCTCTCAGAGCTGTGCCAGGTAGCTCAGAGCCTTTTACTGACTGCTGTGGAGTTTGAAGCTGAGCAGAAGTCCTCATCAGAACTGCAAGTGACACGTGGTTTGGATTTCATGTCAGAAATAACCCCTTATGTACTGGTGTGACTTCCTGGAGGGAGCTACAGGATGCTGTCGGATGGTGCTGCTTCATCTCCCCCTCATCCAGGGCCTTTTGATCCCAGATTCTGCTAGTAGAGCACATGAATGCTCCCTAACTGGCCCCATGCCATTGCAGTCAGTGGGGCAAGCAGCTCTTAAGGCAAGGGGAGGGGACGAGCTAACTCCAGTGCCGATATCGGGGAGCAGCGCTTGCCTTGGTGGCTGCATCGGGAAAAGGATGGCTCACCATGACCTGCATTGATTTATTAATGTCTATGTAAGGTTGTATTCCTCCTTTCTGTTGGGACGTCAAGGCTGTGACTGAGGGAATGGTTGGAGATAGGTGACCTCTTGTTCCTGGTGATGAGAGTCTAATTTAAGGTCCTCTATGGAGAACCCATGGTAGGAAAGGACTTCTGGGGATCCCCAGGCCAAATTCTTGCTTATGGGCTGACAACTACCATTAGAGCAGGTTGCTCAGGGCCTTATTTGATTGAATTATGAATATGCCGAGGATGGAAATTCCCCCACCTCCCCGGGCCTGAAAGGAACTTTCATGGACTTTGCCACAGGGACTTGAGGAGGAAAATGGTGGTGAGGAGATTGCGGTGAGCTCAGCCTCTGACTGGTTTTGTGTATTTCCAAGTTGCAACTTTCCTTCAAGTCTAGGGCACTGAGTGTGAGAAGGACCTGCTGTTTCCCCAACAGCTGCTGGAGATGCCAGAAGGCCCATCAGTGAGGAAGTTCCAGCTGCTGACCTCCCCTTTTGTGGGACAAGTGGTGGCCAAGGTGGGGGGAAGCAGCCGGAAGATCAATGTGAATGACCTGAATGCCCTGAGGCTCCAGGACTCCCAGGTGAGCTGTGCTAAAGATGAATTTACTGGTCCATGGCAAGTCTGAGGCAAACCACCACTGTCTTGCATCTGGGTCACAGGAGGTGCATAACCTGAGAAGGAGCTTGTGTTTGAGGTGGGCTGTTGGCTTTGTTTATAGCCACAAAATAGGTGCCCGTGGCCAAAGAGGTGTGAATGCTCATTTTGGAGTACCACTCTCTGTTGCAAAGTTTGGGATCAAGGTTACTGTAAGGAGAGACTGTTGCAGTGATGTGGCTAGACACGAGGATGCTCACATTTGCAGTTTTGAGTCAGTCACGCTAACGCACTGGTTCTGTGCCTCTCAAGGGATGAGGAGTTGGTGTTGGTGAGGGCTGTTAGTAGAAGGTGAGAGTTGATTTCTTCAGTATGTGGATGTCAGAAGCAGCAGCCTTCTTTCCCTCAGCTGTGAACTTGCACAGTTGCTTCCCTTATAGCTGAGGGCAGGGTTTCACCTGGCTGAGTTGAAATGCCTGTGCTGTGGGCACTTCTGAGATAGTCACACTGGGTCAGTCCTGCTGGGGATTTCACTTTCCTGACCTTCTTCAGATGATGATTTGGACTTGACTGACCAAGTGCTAGTGCAGTCTTACCTCTGATCATATGATAGTCTCAGCTGGGGGCACAGATGTGAGCAGCTCGGCAGTCATTTGTGGCTAGCTTGTGGCTTCAGGTACACCCTTGAGTTAGGTCACCCTAGCCTGAGACATTTGAGGCCAGCACAGAGTGGGGAGGCGAATGAGAAGCAGTGATGACAGACTTTGAAACCCTGAGTGTCTGTCCTGGTGTGTCTGTTTGGCCTGACAGGAGCCTCTGGGAGGGCTTCATGCTGGAGTGGCATCTGAACACCTCGGAATTCATGTAGACAAAGAAGGGATGCTGGGAGGATGACTGCAGCTCTGATGGGAATGGATCAGATGCTAATGAATCCCATGTTCAGGGTGTGGTGATGCACCTTCTGTCTAAAAGAGGCTGTAGAAAATAGTCGCTTGTATGGAAACAGCCAGAGGTTATGTGGATCCTCAGTACATCCAACCTTTTTTTTTCTCAGGTTCATGGGAAGAACTTGTACCTGGCATTTGTGGCAGCTGAAGGTCCCTTAGGACCAACTGCAGAAGAGACAGTGCTGCAAAGAGAGGCTGCTAGTGGGGCAAGTCCTCCTGCCCGGGGAGGGCAAGAACAGGTTTGTGGTCCACAGACCCATCTCCAGGAAGAGGAGCTGCAGGAGCTTCAGCACACAAGATCTGAAGCCCCAGATACAGCAGGGGGTCTGGGCGGCTGGCTGCGCTTCCACTTTGGCTTGTTTGGCAGCATTCGGGCAAATGAGTTCTCAAGAGCAAACAAAGCCAATAAGAGGGGAGACTGGAAAGACCCTATACCCAGGTATTTGGTGGAGTACTTGCAAACTCTGCTTTCTCCCCACCTCTCATTCTGGAGAGGCACTCTTCTGTCTCAAACTAAATTTGTCTGGGAATGCTCTTAGTCCTGTCTTTTTTTTTTTTTTTTTCTCTGATAATTCTTAAGTAGGCATGAGAGATGGTGTGAGTGGGTATGGGGTGTGTTCAACCAGGGAATCCACAGTAGACTGTTGTTTGGGTGTTCCCTGTTGTAGGTGTCTTGCAGGTCTCCCAACAGTATCAGTTGGTCATGGTTTTCCTTGGACATACCTTATCTTAGTACTGCATATTTGTCTACCCTTGGAAACTGGGGTTTCTACACCCTTTGTTGCCTTCTGCTTCCTCTCACCCACATCCTCTCTAATGCTTTCTTTTTTCTGCTATATGTGTGTTTCATCTCCTTTGTTTTATGTGATCAGAGAATTAAGTGATTGCACTTGTGGGATGCGTGTTGCCTGCCAGCCTGGGGATCATAGTACCAGCTTGGCTAAGATCTTTTTATTCAAAGAGAGAAGTTTTAGAATGGTAGATTGAATCCTGCCCTGAAAATGCCAGTTTCTCCCAATTACATGTTTGGAAAAAAAAAAAAGCCTTAGATAAACAGCATACATCTAGGGCAGCTGGAATCACTGGTTGGAGTGATGCTGTTAAAGGCAGCAGTGTGAAACACAGGTTACAGTCTGCATCCTAAATCCCACTGGAAGTGTACTGAACACGGAAGGGGTAAATACTGGAAGATAGTGTGGACTCTGCTCTTGTGAGCTGTTTAACCTGAGTGGTTCATGTATGCAGGGACACACTCCTCGCTCCAACATCCTGCAATCTTTTGGAAGATTGCTTTGTTTCTACACAAATAGTTTCAGACATAGTCAGTTTGGTGTGCTGCTTTGAGCATCAGTTTCCCTGACTGTGGACCCTACTGCTAAGATGCTGATGCATCTCCCTGCCTGCTGCTGTCTCTCGGTTAGGGACCCCAGGGCAGCAGAAGGAACAATTGTCCACCAGTTGTGTGGGTTCACAACCAAGTTTCTTGGCTAAAATCATTAAAAAGGCTACGTGGCATTAAGATGGTGGCTTGGTGTGTTGGAGTGCCAGCTGTGACCCTGTGCACACACGAATGTGCAGTGATAAACTGCAGGGAAGGAATAGCTGGACTAGGGTACAGGCTTGGAGGACTGGTACTTCGAGATGTCTCCCTGCGTCTCGTGAGAATGAGTAAACATGTGCAAGGGCTGATGCATCCCTCTGTGCTTCTCGCTAAGCTTATGTCATATACAGGCTCTTTTCTCACCTTCCAGTAACTTTTCACTCTATTGCTACGCTACCGTCTCTTTCTGTGCAAGTTTCTTCAGCCGGAGCAGAATATAACAAATGGTTTGGGGACGTTTGTGTTGAGAGACTTCAACTTCTCTGTTTCTCCCAGGCTGGTTCTGCACTTTGAGAGCGGAGGCTTCCTTGCTTTCTACAACTGCCGAATGCACTGGTGCTCGTCTCCGAAGGCTGATCCTGCTTCTGACATCCTGTCTGTGGAGTTCCACCGCGGCCAGGCACTGGATGCCCTCCGTGCACCCAATCCCATCTGCTACACCCTCTTAGACCAAAGATATTTTTCAGGGCTGGGTGAGTTCCAGGGCATAGTGGCAGAGCAAGAAGTGGAGGAAGGTGGGTGGGATGTCTACAGATCCAGAGCTGCAGGTCTGAACCTTTTACTCCTTAGCCTTATGGCTTCTGGATGATCCAGCTTGAGGGTATGTGGTCATCTTGCTGAGGACAAGGCTTGCAGTCTGTAGCCACAGGCTTCAGATACTTGAGTGCACCGTGTGAGCACAGTGAACTATCTTAGTGTGGGTGACTATGGATTGGCTTGTACTTGTGGAAGAAAGGAAGGTCTGCTTCAAGGGAAGAGAACATCTTCCAGTCCAATCCTAGCTATAAGTCTGCTCCTTGTATGGCACCTATGATACTGAGAATGGCATTGCTAGCTGTGATCAGAGGCAGAAGTCACCATGGTTGAAGCCATAGGTCTGCATTGTCTTGATAAGAAATATCCTTATTGTCTCCTTATTTCTGACCCTTTCCAGGGAACATCATTAAGAATGAGATCTTGTACCTGGCCAAGATCCATCCGTTAACACAAGGCTCTCTCTTGGCTGTCTCGGATCTGGAGCGTCTGCTTGACTGTGCGGTTCAGTTCAGCTCTGACTGGCTGCACAACAAGCTGCATGGCAAAGGGCTGCACCCGCAGATCTACCAGAAGGAGCAGTGTCCCCTCGGGCATGCGGTGATGAAGGGAACCCTTGGACCCTCAGGTGGCTTTAAGAGACTTACATGGTGGTGTCCTCAGTGCCAGCCTGCGGTGCTGTCAGGGCATGTGGATCCTTCCCCAGTCACCAAGTGACCTGGCTTTCTGTGTTCCTCCTTTCCTGAAGGGTGTCCAAGGTGATCTCTGAACCATGCTCTCAGTTGTCCTGAGAAGAGCTTCGTGATTTCTTTGAGGCTGTTGAGACCTGTTCCTTGGGGACAGTAAGCTGACAGAGTTAAGTGTTCAACAGAGGTTACGGGAGGCGCTGCAGTGCTGTGTGCCTCTGGATGCGGACGGGAAAGTGGTTGTACACATCTATCTTTTCTTGTCGCAATGACACAACAGTGTAAATAGTTTGACCGGTTCTGAGGTGTCTCGGTGCCCCTGTTCAGACTACAGTGAATGGAAAGCGTAAGGTGTCATGCAGGTGACTACTGCGGTCTGAAGTGACCCTATCCCTTGACCCTAGTATGGGTGCAATGGCTTATGGTAGAGTAAGCAGAAAGGAGTGTATTCCTCTGCCGAAACAGCTTGATTAATTCAGTATTAGATAATCCTGCCTCTGCTTGTAGCTGAATTCCTGCATGCTGGGCTGCAATCAGGTATGGTTGGAAGTGAGCGGCTGATCCTGCTGTCAGCTCGTACAGGAGAGCTGCCTCCTCCCAAGGGGGAGGACCTCAGCAGTGCTTGGTGGAGCTCGTCTCTGTCTGCCTGGCGTGGTGTCTGCCCCCACAGGTTTCAGTTTTGCGGCAAACTGCCAATTCCAGATCTCCATGGTTGTTTTTTTTTTTAAAAAAAAATACATATATTCTGCTTTAACAAATTATAGGGGTGGCTCCTAAGGGAGACTGAGGCTCAGTGAAGTCACCAGATAAAACTGGGAACACAAGCCTGACAGATCTGGGGGGTGTCTAACACTGTTTGTGACAGGGATCACGTAAAATTCATGATCTGCAAGGTAACTTGAAAGCAGAAAGGTTTGGAAATGGAGATGATGTGGTCCATCCTTTGTTGAGCTGTGTGTCTCTATGCAGCAGGCAGAAGCTGTTGCTGTCCTCTCTGGATCTGTTTATTTTAACAACAGATTTTTGACTTGAGTGAAAAATAAAACCTGAGGTTAGAACTGGTGATGTTCAGTGTGTCTTTTCTGGCAGTTTCTTGGTTAAAACCTGAGGCGTACAGGGAAACTCCAGCATTCTGTGCTGCCCTTTAGAGGATGGTACCAGCAACTTTCCTCAGCTGTGTACAGGTGGCTCAGCAGGAAAACTCATTACATGGGAACTGGATTTAAAGGTGGAGTGCAAATCAACAGGGAATGCCGAAGTTAAAACCTCAGTGGTAGGCTGCTTCCCAAACAAGATTGCACAGCCTCTCCCCGGTGAACTGCAATGCCCTTGAGTTGGTCACTAAATAATCCAATTAATGGGGATGCCACGAAGATGATCAGAGGGCTGGAACACCTCTGCTGGGAGGATGGGCTGAGTTGGCGTTGTTCAGCCTGGAGAAGAGGCGGCTTCAGGGAGACCTTGGAGCCCATTCCAGTATCTGAAGGGGGGCCCTACAAGAAAGTGATAGGACAAGATAGTGATAGGACGAGGGGGGATGGCTTCAAACTGGAAGAGGGGAGATTTAGATTAAATCTCAGGAAGAAACTTTTCCATCTGAGGGTGGTGAGATCCTGGCCCAGGTTGCCCAGAGAAGCTGTGGCTGCCCCATCCCTGGAGGTGTTCAAGGCCAGGTTGGATGGGGCTTGGAGCAAGCTGGTCTGGTGGGAGGTGTCCCTGCCCATGGCAGGGGGTTGGAACCAGATGATCTTCAAGGTCCCTTCCAACCTAAACCACTCCATGACTCCGAGCATATCCTGAAGGTGTTAGCGAAGGCCTGGAAATGAAGCATGGTATTTTTCAGTGCCGCTTCAAAACAAACAAAAACCCCCAAGGAAAAAGAACCCCAAAACCTGAACCTGGGAAGGCTGAGGGCGCAGCAGGGTCCCCGTCAGGGAGAGATGGCCGAGCCGCAGGGGGGGAGCGAGCCCAGGCGGCAGGGTGAGGCCTCGCAGCGGGCTGGGCTGCTGCTGCTGAGGGAAGGGTGACTCCAGCGGAGCCGGGTGACTCCAGCGGAGCCGTGCCACTCGGGAACAGGACAGAAAGTGACACAAACCACGGGAAAACCCGCCTGGCACCTGAAGCAGGGAGGGCCCGGCGGCTGCCTGAGGGAGGCGGGGCGGCAGCGGGTCTGCGGAGCGGGGCTGGCGGGCGCGGGGCGGGGGGGGGGGGCTGGCGC
>VYXH01005906.1:46383-60547 GCA_013397275.1 Burhinus bistriatus
GGCAGGTCCGGCGGCGGGGGGCAGGAAATGAAGGGGAATTAATAAAACACCTTGAAACTTTTTAGCAGTGTCTGCGTGCGGTGTGCTGGCTTTGATCTTCCTGCAGTTACCTTTCTTGTCTGTTTTCTGTTCTTTAATCCTTGCCTTGCAGCTTGCTCGGGATCGGGAAGGCTTCCTACCCTCAGGGTGCAGAAACTTCTGCCTGGCATCCTAAAAATGCTATTCCCCCCCGTCTTTGCAACCTACCGGCTGCCCAGGGATTGCTGCTGAATTACAGCTGGCTCTGTAGCGGATCAGAAGAAAATAATTTTCAAAGCACGGGAGCTCCGCTAAAGAGTTTAGAGACAAAAGAGGGAAATGCAAAATAGGCAGAATATAGGAATAGGCAGAGCAGCAAGCTTACCGAAGGAATTAATTTTGCTGCGTCGCGTCAAAGAAGCTCTTTCATTGACGTTGACCCCATTGGGGGGGTTAAAGTGGACCCCCGTGGTTACAGCTGGCTTAGTACTTGTCTCTTGCTGGTTGAAGGAGCTGGTGGTGTAGGATTCAAGTGTTACAACAACCACCGGTCCGCTCCTGAGCGCGGTGTCCTACACCACAGCCCGGTCCCTTCCTTGGCCGCAACTTTGCCACTTCTTTGGAGTGAAATCTCCTTGTTTGAAGGCTGGGGGAAGCGTGAAGCTCCTTGCTGCCTGGTTTGCATCCCTGCTCCTGGGAGAGTTTCCCCGTGTCCCCCTGAGGACTGCTGGAAAATGGAGAGCTTCTGGATGAGTGCTCGGAGCAATGCTCCCCAGGCTAGCACACAGGGAGTTGAGCTAAAATGCTTGCTGTCTTCCTGCCTATTTTTTTTGGCCCCATAAACCATGTGTTTTGCTGGCCAGGGCCCTGTCTCACCCGTTGCTCCATGGTTAGGGCGTTTTCTTGGAAGGTGGGAGGCTCCACACTGCAGCTTCATCGGCAGCTGAGTCAACATCGTAACTCTTGGTGGTGGAGAGGAGGAGAGGGATGCTCCTGCCTTCCCTTGCTGCCAGCCCAGTGGTCCTGCCTGTCCCTGGGACCCTTCAGGATCAGTTCCCATGGGTTTAGCTGCTTTGTGGAGAGGACTAGCCTTGTGCATGTGGTGGCAAGGAGAAAGGAGACCTCCTCACCTGGGAATGGGGGGAAGCTGCGCCTAGGACAGGGCTGGAGCTCGAGCCCCGAGATGAAACCGGGCTTGCTCTGTGGAAGTAGATGCTTCCAGTTGTGCGAACGACAGATAATGCTGGAGTGTCCTCTTCCTGGCATTATCATGTGTGTTTGCTGGTGAAGACTACGTGGCTTTGGTTGGACTTTGTCATCCCCATGGATCTCCGGTTGGAGCCCAGGTGGGACCATGGTGCTTGGGAACACTGCAGAGAAACGAGGAGCTGCAGGCAGACCACCACGCTCACTGTGTAGTTGTTTCTATGATCTTACATTTCATAGAATCATGGAATAATTTGGGTGGGAAGGGACCTTTAAAGGCCTTCCAGCCCAACCTCCCTGCCATGAGCAGGGACATCTTCAACGAGATCAGGTTGCTCAGAGCCCCGTCCAACCTGACCTTGGATATTTCCAGGGATGGGGCATCCACCATCTCTCTGGGCAACCTGGGCCTGGATTTCACCATCCTCAGGCTAAAAAATGTCTTCCTTTGATTTGCCCAAATCGCCACGGAGCTCAATTCAGTATGTGATGGAAGTCAGGGATGCAGAAAAGGAGTTAAATAAGTGTTTTAACCATGCTGGGCCCTGGAGTTATTGCTAGCTCTTCTCGTGGCGTGGTGTAGATGTGAGAGGTGCTTCTGGGGTGGCGTTTCAGTTTCTGCTCTGCGTTTCTTGGTTGCTGGTGGAAGGGGGTGGGACTCCTGGGCGCTTGCATCGTGTCGGATGAGCGTCTGCAGCCCGGTTGAAATGGAAAAACTCAGTCGTGCAAAGGAACAGGAGGGCACGAGAGAGATGCTCGCGAGCACTCGGATGTGTGGTTTGACAGAAGTGTTAAATAGCCTTCAATTAAGGAAAAAAAATGCCCAATTTAAGAGTACTGGCTGTAAGAGCCAGTCAGTTTTCCCTGGCTACTTAATCACCGCTTGCACGTTGTCATCCCAGGAGAGCAATGCTTTTGCCTAGTAATTAGCGTTTAAGCAAGCCCAGCTAGTTTCCATTTGTTAAACAATTAATAAACGCAGCATCTCCTTGAAGTATCACTGTGCTTGCTTAGAGCTAGGGGTTTATTTTCTATAAATCCTGGAGTCAGAGCCAGTATTTCTCGCCATCAGGACTTTTTTTTTTTTTTTTCCGCTTCAGCTGTGGCAAGGTGGAGCCGGGGCGGGGAAGGCACGGGCGATGGGACCGGCTGGCAAGTGGCTCTCCAGCAGCTTTCCACTGGGGTGCTGGGACGTGGCGGGGCTGGCTCCAGCGTCTTGTGCGTGGAGATATAAAATACAGGGTGTTTTGGCTTTATCTGCCAGTGCTGACGTTCCTGTTACGCAGTAGGGGACCTCCTTATTCCCCCCACCCAAACAGGCTAAAAGGCTGCTGGGTGCAGAGAAGGGGAAGTAATAGGAAAAATATACCTGGGGTTTTTTTTTCCCCCCCTTCTTTATTTTGCATTTGCTTTTTCCAACAGCAGACCTTGGGCTCTGTCCTGCTGGGTCACAGCGAGCGCTGGCCAAGAGCCTTGGGTCTTGCCTGCAGGGTTGGATCTCGCCCTGCCCTGCCCAGGGAGACTCTACAGGCCCGTCCCTTCTCTGATACGTGTCTTAGAAAGCCAAAAGCCATGCTGTAGTTCTCTGCAGGAAGGGAAAAACCTGGGTTTCCTAAGCCAGCTCAGGCGTGCTGCGGCTTTCGCAGCGGTCAGCCCATGGGGAGTTTGTGCGGAGGCACCTCTGTGGTCCAGAGTGGAGGTTCAAGGAGATGATGGTCAAGGTAGGTGGGAAGCACTGCTGTTGGTGCTTTCCATCCCTCACCTGCTCCTGTGGCACTGGAATTTGAGCAGCACGTTTCCAATGCATTTATTTTACGCTCCGACCCTGCAGGGGACAGCCGCTGTCCCCAGGTGAGGGCTGGGGAAGTTGGCACTCTGGATCCAGTTGAAGATGTCCCTCCTCATTGCAGGGAGGAGTTGGACTAGATGACCTTTAAAAGTCCCTTGCAACCTAAACCGTTCTATGATTTGATGGAGGAGGGATTGGATGTGAGCATCCCTTGAGCAAAGCCGGTTTCCAGATGGTAGGAGACACTGGGATACAGCGGTGGGGGGCAGCAGGGCTTTCAGATCACCACTTTCTCTTCTGCTCAGTGGCCGAAGGACTGTACGGCTTGAAATGTGAAAGCGAGTTGTGCTGGAAGTGCTTGTATTTCCAAAGTCATCAACGACCTGGCAGTGTCAGTGTGTGTCACGTAGAGCTGGAAGTGCGTCTGTGGTTAATCTAAGCTGCTTGTCCTACCTAACAAGCAATCCCAAGTAAGGGATGATTGTTTTTTCTCCCTCCCCTAGACATACCGTCTGTATATTCTACCTAGTTCTCCGTGCTCTGGACACTATAGAGGATGACATGACCATCAGCTTAGATGTAAAGGTCCCGATGCTGCACGAGTTTCACTCCTATCTCTATCAACCAGAGTGGAAATACATGGAGAGCAAGGAGAAGGACCGGCAGGTGCTCGAAGACTTCCCAACGGTAAGGCATCCACCTCCTCGCTTCAGCTGCCTCGTGTCTCCTTTATGTGCGTGGTTGTCTCTCCACGGTATGCCTGCCTGTGCCTGCTGAGCTCCTTCAGTCCCTGGCGAGCCCGTAGCTCTTCAGAAGAGCTACATCACCTGCAGGTGGGGCTGGATGCAGAGCTGCCGTGAGAAACCCAAACATTGTGCAACTCCCTACGTGAGCCAGAGGTGACCTGGGCCAGCTCTAAAAAGTGGCTTTTTGCCTCCCCTGTTGGAAGAGTAACTGACTGTCTCCTTGCAGAGAGCGATTTGGGTTTGTTGCCCAACACAGCGTTGCCTGGGTTGGATGCCCTGTGACCCCTAACAGATAGGGAGAGGAGGAACGCTTGTCTGGCATCTGGCTTACGGGTGGCCCAGCGTTTGCCGCAGTCCTGCGGGATCTGCTCAAGAGCTACAGGAGTCTGTCTGCTGATCTTTGACGTGCACGTTAGATAAAAATCACCCTCACTGTTAGTAACAATATTGTCCAAAGTCTTATTGCTCTAAGGAGCCTTCTAAAAGGAAGCCACAGGGAATCTGCATCTCCACTAGCAATCTAAAGCAGTATTGGAGCCTGTTCTCTGACCTGGAGGAGGACTGAGAATGTCTGGCCGTGTCCAAGCCATTAAACTCTCTCAGCATCCAGAACAGCGCGGTTGCATCCCAGACTGTCCTTAAGAAGTGATTTCTGGCCCACGCTACTTCCCAGGCTCCGCCTGGGCATCGTTTGGGGTCAGAAGCACATCGGGGCTGCGCTAATGGGGTAGCTGGGCAGGTGATTGAGTCCGTGCTCGATATTTAAATTACCGGTGCAGCTGTAGCTGTAGGGCCTTGGAAAGCAGGGGAGCTGAAACTGCGATGCTTGTCCTGGGCTCCTGCCAGGTTTCAGCCCCAGCAGGAGCAACGGGATGATGGAGCTTTGCCGTGCTGAGATGCAGCATCTCCCAGCGCCAAAGGGGAACCCATCTGGCCAGTCGTCCTAGAGGGGATCCATCAAGCCGAAAGCAAAAAGAGGCGCTGTGGCTGGAAGGCAGGGCTGGGATCTGCTGAGCGGGGATACAGACGGCTGGTTTTGGTGAGGGCACAAGGACCGGCCCTTGGTGGATGCTGCAGTTTTGCTGTTGCTCACGTTGATCAAGAATAGCTGGGTTTTGTTTTTAGCATTTCTTTAAGCTCTGTTTAAGAAAAAGTGTAGTAGTTACAGTGAGGAGCTTAATTTTCTGAGGAAGTTCTGTTTTGTTCAGCTTTTTACCATTTTAAATTTATTCTACTGTTATTGGGCTTTCCTGAGCAGTGGGAATGGGATAATTTGAGGAAAGGCTGAGGGACTTGGGTCTTTTTAGTCTGGAGATGAGAAGGCTCAGAAGGGATCTCATCAATGCTTATAAATACTTAAAGGGAGGGTGCCAGGAGGATGGGACCAGTCTTTTTGCAGTGGTGCCCAGTGATAGGACAAGAGGTAACGGGCACAAACTTGAACGTAGGAAGTTCCATCTGAACATGAGGAGGAACTTCTTTCCTTTGAGGGTGGCAGAGCACTGGCACAGGCTGCCCAGAGAGGTGGTGGAGTCTCCCACTCTGGAGACATTCCAAACCCACCTGGACGCCATCCTGTGCAACCTGCTGTAGGTGACCCTGCTCTGGCAGGGGGGTTGGACTAGATGATCTCCAGAGGTTCCTTCCAACCCTGGTGATTCTGTAATTGTTTGGAAAACCAAGGTGTATTGTAAATTTTGATGCTCAGCCTTGGGATAACAGTGGCTGCGCCCTGTCTGGGAGGGGCGTGCATTATAGGAGACGGCAGTGTCAGGGAATTCTTAATGTATAGCAGTAGAGACATGGTAGGTATGCCAATGGCTTGGTGCTTTAGAAAAGCTTTTGAGAAGGTGTTTATGGCACTTTGTTCTCTCATGGTGTACATGTGTTATTCACTTGGGCGATCTGAGTTCATGTTCAGGTATGATTTTAGTAATATCTGGTAGAGGTGCACTCGCAGGTCGTGCTTCTCTGTGTAGTGGGTTCAAGCCGTTGAGACAGAAGCAGAGTCGATACGCTTATTTTACAGACTGAGACACAGGGCAAGGAGGAGAGCCTGGATCTGCGGTGGTGTTCTTGTCTGAGCTGTAGTTGGTCAGACTGCTGTCCTTACCAGACACGCACCCTGGGCTGGCTGTAGTTACCCACTGATGGAGAATACCGCTCGGCACAGTAAAACATGGTGCTCCACAGTTTTGGGAAGGGGAGGATGCACTTTTCTTTCCAGTGCGAGAGCATCCGAGTCATTGAATTGTGTTATTGGAGATGCAGAAGAAGGATTTTGTGCTTTCTCCGTTGCTTGATGCCTTTCCAGTTGCACAAAATGTGCCCTGTGGAGCCAGAGCTGGAGAGGCCTCAGGAGAACAGAGCACCAGAAACCTCCCCTGTCTTTTCCCATGGTTGTTTTGATGGGGTCCTCTCCCAAATTACAAAAAAACCCCAAATCTGTGCACCAAGTGTAGCTAGTTTTGTCCTGCAACTCCCAGATGATACTAGTCCAAGGCCACAGAGCCTTCCCAAAGATACTGCTATGTCTGATCTACCGCCAGAGACGGTTCCGTTTAGACTGAGAACAGATTGAGCCTGTGCTTTAAGGGCCTTGAAACAACTCTGGTTGTGGGAGTTGTCCTAGATCTCCAGCCAGGTTGGGATAGGACCCTGGTAAACAGTCTTTTTCTGATTCCTTAATAAATGTTGAGCTCTGCTGTTTTTTCCTGACTCTGTCTTTTTTTTCCCTTGTGGTGGTTTGCGCTGCAGATCTCCATGGAGTTCAGGAACTTGTCAAAGGTCTACCAGGACGTGATTTCAGATATTTGCCACAAGATGGGCGTCGGGATGGCAGAGTTCTTGGAGAAGAAGGTTGACTCTCAGCACGAGTGGGATAAGGTAAGTCAGTCTGGACAGAGGACCAGACTGAACATGAGTAGGGTCCACCTTGTCTCTGGGGAAAGAGGAGACAGAGCATCCCTGTGGGAAGAGAGTTCAGCTGTTTGAGGGAGGCTGTGTGGGCTTGGGAAGACTTTGAGAGACTGCTGGTCCTGTGGGTAACGGGATGATGGTGTGAATTGTCGGTCTCACCCACCAGCATGTGTTTTGGCTGACCCATCACATCAGCTGTTCCCCTGTGGGCGGTTCATTCAGCTGCTGGAGGCAGACTGGCACCTTGGTGGGACATCCTTGGTGAGGTGTTTGCTGGGCATGGGAAAGCTGAGACATCCTGGGGAGGGAGGTGGGTGTGCCGTGAGAACTTGCAGAAAACGTACTGTTAATTGCTTCTGAGCGTCATTTTTGTAAAACTCAGTGTGGCAAATAGGCAGCTCTTTGTAACTGCTCCTTTTATCTTGGTTTTTCTTCCTGTACCTTCCCCTCTTGGTGCTTCACAGTATTGTCACTACGTTGCTGGGCTGGTTGGGATTGGCCTTTCCCGTCTCTTCTCTGCATCAGAGCTAGAAGATCCTATCGTCGGGCAGGACACAGAGCTGGCCAACTCCATGGGCCTCTTCCTGCAGAAAACCAACATCATCCGTGACTATCTGGAGGACCAGCTGGAGGGAAGGGAGTTCTGGCCCAGAGAGGTGAGGGAAAACATCACCTTGGGGCGAGGGTTTCTACTGTGCCTCTTTGGGAAATGCGCTGAGATGGAAGATACTGTTGTTGCTGCTCTGATACAGTGAGTTGCATCCTCTCATTCGAAGTGTTCCTGCTGGAACTTCCTTCGAAATTCCCAAAGCCAGGGTTTTTCCTACCGTTTGTTGGTGTCCCTTGATAGTCTTTAATACTTCTGTCCAAGACCTGTAATGGATGGAGCCAACCGTCCGTGCTTCCCAGGACACCTGTCTTGGGAATGCATTACAGGGTGCGTAGCAGAAGGTGCACAGCTAAAATTGTAGTGTCTCTCATGTCCCTTTAAATCAAAGTTAACAGGACAGACTTGACAGTCTGCTTTAATTTTGTGAAGACCCTAGAGTAAAGCTGTGCCGCATAAGATCGCTACTGTTGGTTGTACATCTTGATAATAACAGTTCTTCATCTTTCTTCTTTGTAATCCCTTTGTATATGCAAAGGCCACTGTGGTGTCTTTGCAACCTGCCCGCCCTTCTTTTCTTTAGCCTAGCAAGCCCCAATCCTTCAAGGCTTTCATGGGTCTCTGGTGGTTCTTGTTGCCCTCTCGGACCTCAGACTGTTACTGATGTCTCTCGTACGGCATGAACGTACCCTCCAACTTGTGAGTCCTTATCTTGATGTTTAGGTTTGGAGCAGATATGCAAAGAAGCTCTCGGATCTTGCCAAACCAGAGAACATTGATATGGCTGTCCAGTGTCTGAATGAGCTCATCACCAATGCCCTCCACCATGTCCCTGATGTCCTCACATACTTATCCCGCCTGAAAAACCAAAGTGTCTTCAACTTCTGCGCTATCCCCCAGGTGAGTTACGCTTTCAAGTGGTTCTTCGTCGTCTGCAGCCCAGCTGATGAGAAGTTGGAGGTGTGTGGGGATTATACATCTCAGCAGTATTAGCCTGTTTTATTCTCCATCTCCTCCTTCTTTCCTGGTGGTGGTGAGATTGTGGCTCCACTCCAGAGTGTTTTGCCATCGATTTCACTAGGGCCGGGGTTGCTCCCTTGGCAAGCTCCTTGCAATGCAGTAAGGCCTCTTGGTGTTTCTCCATAGGTGATGGCTATTGCCACGTTGGCTGCCTGCTATAACAACAAGCAGGTGTTCAGGGGTGTCGTGAAGATCCGGAAGGGACAAGCTGTCACTCTAATGATGGACGCCACAAACATACAAGCTGTCAAAGCCATCATGTACCAGTATGTGGAAGAGGTGGGTTGAGCAGCATTCTTCAAGTAATTTCTGGCTGTTCCTGTCCCCATTCCTGGTGTGGAATTGGGAAAACCCATGAATCTGTTAAACCTTTCCTTGCGTCTCTTAGTCAGTTCAGCAGCAGCAGCGCATGGTGACCCTGATATGGTTTTGACTTGGACCTAACTGGGTGTTTGATGTGTTCCTTTGAATGTACCCTTGGTCTGTGCCTGTGTTCAGAGGCAGAGACCGAGGTCCTGCTGTCCTTCTGGTGGAGAGCCAGAGGAGTCAGCTGTCACAGTGCAGGACTTCCCTCGGGCTGAGCAGGCGCAGAGGACCTTTCCCATAACACACTTCTGAACAGGTTGCATCATCTCTCCACGAGCTGCTCCACAGCACGCGGTCTTGTTTTCACTGTGTCCCTGGTTGCAGCTGGCAGCGTGGTGTGGTGGCTTTTTCCTTGTGCTCCATGGCCAACAGTAAAAGAGGGCAGCTCTTCGCAGGTGGTTAAAGCAGTGGGACTCCCGACTTCAGGGTACTGTAGAGGTCAAAAGTTCATGTGGAGGAACATCTGGTGGATAGATTCATTAAAAAAAAAAAAAAAAAAAACAACCCTCCAACCCCCAAAACCTAATCCAGTGAGGGCTGTTAAATAAAAAGACATTACTTCTAAACCAGGTAGACCCCAAACCATGGGTGATTAGAGCTCCCTTTGTGGGCTGGGCAGCCCCAAGGCAAGGGACAGTGACACCTCAGCGCCTTAGCCCAGAGGAGGGTCTCTGCTGGCGCACTCCTCCCTAAGACTCGTGCAGACAAGTATCTCGGAGACCATTGGGTTTGCAGACCATGAAAAGAAAACCCCAGACACTATGGGGTTATCTGATGAAGGTGGCCATTTCCTGGCACTCACTGGGGGTGTCTTCACTGGTTTGGGGTGGGCTGCAGCACACCAGCAGCGAGTGAGGATTGCTAGGCAAGAATCTCTGGTCCCAGCAACACCACTTGGGGTTGAGGGATTGTGTCTGGGGCCGTGTGGCCCATCTCCCGTCATGGGGTGCCCTCAAGAGGCTGCTTGGCTTAGTGCACTTCTCAAGGGAAATGGGCACTAGCCCCATCCAGGCATCCCTTGCTCCATGGCAGTTCCCCACTGACGTTGCTCTGGGGAGGACACAGTGGCCCTTAAGGCTTCCTCTTCCATGTAGCGGTCCTGTTTGTCTCCTCAACCTTGGGTGGGAACTGTAACTCCTCCTTCCTCCTTCCCCAGATCTACCAGAAGATCCCAAGCACGGACCCATCATCCAACAAGACACAGCAGGTCATCGCCTCTATCCGTGCCATGAGCTTGCCCAGCGGCCCCATGGCATCACGGAACCACTACTCCCCCATCTACCTGTCGTGCGCTATGCTCCTGGCCGCCCTGAGCTGGCAGTACCTGAGCACCATCTCCAAGGCCACCGAGGAGTACGTCCAGGCGGGCGAGAACTGATGGGCAGCGGGGATGGCAGGGGGAGAGATGATCGGTGGATGGGTAGCAGAGGCAGAAGGCTCCTCGTCCCCTGCCGGTGGGGACGGCCAGGCAGCAGGGTGTCACGGGACCGGTGACAAGGATGGGATGCCGGTGAACTGCAGCCCTGGGGCGATGGTGTGGCTTTGCCAGACTCCGCTCCTCACCACCCTTGCCATCTGCTTGGATGGTTACAAATGCTAATCGGAGTCTTACTGTTTGAGGTTGAATATTTTTTTTCCCTTCTTTCCTGTTGGATGGTTTACCTGAAAATTTTTGAGGGTTTTTTTTTTTGTTGTTGTTCGAATGGTTTTCAATAGAAACTCCAGTTGCCTCTTTTCTTGCTTGAGGTTTGAGACATCTTTCCAGCTCAGAGCTGAGCAAAACCTTCTGGGTTTTGACTCCCTTTATTAGGCAGCCTCTTCCCCATCGCCTCTGGTGCCTGCTCCGCACTGGAAGGACGCTGCTTCAGCCAGGAGAGGAACACTCTTCCTTATCCAGGGAAGAGGCTCTGGCCACCTTCTGGCCCTCAGCCCAGGCTGGTTGACATCCTGCAGCCTGGAAACAGGCGGAGGCAACCTTCCACGTTTCTGTTGGTGTGCTGAAGGAGGCTGCTAGGCTTGAAAAAAGCCCTTTTAATGTTAAATAATGTTGGAGGTGGGATGCTCTGTCCACTGTGATGTGCCCCCAGCTGAAAGGCATCTATTGCAGCTCCCTGCCCTCTAGCAGATGGCACCCTGCACTTGCAAAGCTTTGTGTTTTAGAAGCTGGGGAGGTGGTTAAAATGAGAAGGGAGCTGCCTGCATGGCCCTGAGCTGTAATAACCCCATGCCTGACTCCACTGTAGGGTCTGGGCTCTGCACCACTTCTTCAGCCCAAGGGGATGGGTGGCCATGGCAGCAGTACCATCGCAGCAGCGTCACGTGCCTCTGCAAGGCAGGGGAGTGAGGGTTTGTACCGTGTGTCCCTCGTGGGATGGGTTTTTTTGGGGGGGCCTTGGTGCATTGGCCACCCTGAAAGGCGGCAGTGATCCTTGCCGTGGGCTGGGAAGGCCTGAGCCACCAAGGGTGGGGGGCAGGCCAGGTGTCCCTGGCCCACTTGGCTCTAGCTTGGGATGATACTTTGGGTCAGACAGATGTGCAAGGTGGAAGGAGGCTGGTTTGAAACGCATCAGGCTGGACTTGCTTCAAGAGGAAACAACGCTTTAAAGGCACATCCCGTTTTCCTAGGGTGGACTCTTGTTTTCAGGGTCCCTACCCACCTCCCCCTCAAATGCTGCTTTGCCTTTGTGAAGGGAAGGTCAGCCCGTGTCCCGGAACAGGTCCAAGCTGTCTACCGGGTGCAGTTCGGTGGCCTTTGCAAGGCCAAACCCCTGCGGCCAGACTGTTACTGAGAAGGAGGACCCCTACTCCACAAGTACCGATGTAGATAGTTTTAAGCTGTTGTTCAAAAGAAACTTGCGGTAGCTCTCTTTGTGCAGCTTCCTGTCTTGTTAAAATTAAAGTTTTCTTTGGGAAAAAAGAGTGTTTGGTAATTATTTTATTTTTTTTTTAGCTGTCATTTATTTGACACTGGTAATTCCCCACCATGCCACAAGTTACAAGCCCTCACAGAACCACCAGGGTTGGAAGGGACCTCTGGAGATCATCTAGCCCAACCCCCCTGCCACAGCAGGGTCACCTACAGCAGGTTGCACAGGATGGCATCCAGGCCGATTTGGAATGTCTCCAGAGTGGGAGACTCCACCACCTCTCTGGGCAGCCTGTGCCAGTGCTCTGCCACCCTCAAAGGAAAAAGTTCCTCCTCATGTTTAGGTGGAATTTCATATGTTGGGGAGGAGTGGCTGGAAAGCTGCCTGGCAGAAAAGGACCTGGGAGTCCTGGTGGACAGCCGATTGAATATGAGCCAGCAGTGCATCCAGGGGGTCAAGAGGGCCAACAGCATCCTGGCTTGTATCAGGAATAGTGTGGCCAGCAGGACTAGGGCAGTGATCACCTCGCCCCGTACTCGGCANCTATGATTCTGTTCTATGATTCTCTGTTCAAGTTTGTGCCTGTTACCTCTTGTCCTATCACTGGGCACCACTGAGAAAAGACTGGTCCCATCCTCCCGGCACCCTCCCTTTAAGTATTTGTAAGTTTTGTTGAGATCCCCCCTCAGTCTTTTCCGGACTAAAAAGACCCAAGTCCCTCAGCCTTTCCTTGTAAGAAAGATGTTCCAGCCCCCTGTAATCATCTTTGTAGCCCTCTGCTGGACCCTCTCCAGCAGTTCCCTGTCCTTCTTGAACTGGGGAGCCCAGAACTGGACACAGGACTCCAGGTGCGGCCTCACCAGGACAGAGTAAAGGGGGAGGATGACCTCCCTCGACCTGCTGGCCACACACCTCTTGATGCGCCCCAGGATGCCATTGGCCCTCAGCTCAGATGAAATGCAGATGCTTCCTTGCTGCCACTCACGGGCATCACCGTAAAGCCTTATGTGCCAGACCCGAAGGAAGAATTTTAGCCAGGGTGAGAAACAGCTAAAGGTCCATAAATTAACTTTTAATGGACCTTGCGCTGCAGGCAGCGGGAGTGGTGGCTCAGCCCTGGGCTGCAGGCGTGCTCTCCAGTGCCCTGGTGCATCCTCTTCCTGGTGCACCCTCTGTGCCAGCGTTCAGAGACGCTGGGGGCAGTCCTGGCTGCACTCTGGTCCATGTTGAAGCACCTTCCCCATCACCAGGAGTAGACAATGCCCAGGGGCTCCTCAGGAGTCAGCACAAGTCACGCTGTCACCACTATGGCCAGAGGACAGGGCTGGGACTGACCACACTTGCATGAAGACAGAAGGGTCTCACCCGGCTTCCACAACGCACAGAGCGACAGGAGATTAGTTTGAGGTGGCTTGAAATCAAAGCAGAAGCAACCGAGGGCCAGGAGACAAGACAATGGAGAAATCATTTATTGGCACAGTTGTTCCAATCACACAGACCACAGCTCCGTCTTACTGGTATCTGAGTACGCAGAGGCAAGGGGCTATTGTACAGTGCAAGGGAGAGCCTGCTTCACGCGTTTCAGCTCAGCAATACACTTTGTGCTTTAAAAATTAAAAAAAAAAAACAAACCAAAAAAAGAAGCTCTTTCACTATATTAGTGTTGGCAAATGACATGATTCCTCCTACACAGCTATTACACCTCCCCCCCAGTAACAAAAATAAGGTGGTTTTTTTTTTTTTTTTTTTTTTTTCCTTAATGNTTGTGTGCAAGTTCGCGAGATACCTCCAAGCATCTGCATGAGCTCCCTGCAGCAGCAGCCCCAGGGAACATCCCTCGTCTCTGCTCAGCGTTCAGCACCTGCAGCCCCAAAGCACCACACCAACGCTGGACGCAGAACCCTGGCCAAGACAGGACCCACCGCACACACCAAGCTGCCCGGCCACCGATGACAAATGGTCCGCTCTTCCCAGCGTGCTCCTAGATGCTTGCAGGACATTTGATCAAAGGCTCGTGGAGCTCCGGCCAGGCGCTTCCCTAGGATCAATAACCCCAGACTACAGCACAAAAAAAAAACAACAAAAAAAACCAAAACCCAAAACAAATAAAAAGCTGAGGAACAAGTGGTTTAAAACAGCAGCTGAAGGGATGGAGTGGAGCAAGCGATGCACAAAGGACTTGTTGCAGGCAGGAGGAGCCTTAACACAACTCCGGCCAGAGCCAGCCCCACATCAAGTTCGTCAGTATTTCGTCATTAATAGGTCTAAGTTTAACCGATTCAAGGCACACGCTAACACACCCTGCTTGTTTTGGGTGCTAACAGTCAGACCAACCCAGCCAGGGGTGCACAAATCACGCCTGGCCACGGCTTCCCAGCAGGGTCCATCTCCACTGCCCCACCAAGCCCCTCGTCCCAGCACAAAGCTACTGCTTCCTACCCTCCCAGTATCAGACTGGGCTGGAAAAGGGTCCGGGCTAACCAAATATCAGGGCGCAAGAGGCCAGCGAGCCCTCCAGCAGTCCTTTGAGCAGGGAACGCCCCACAGCTGCGACCCACCAGGAGCAGAGGGCTTGCAGAGAGCAGTTCCACCTCCAGCTCCACCATACAATTAAAAAAAAAAAAAA
>VYXH01005906.1:60584-71306 GCA_013397275.1 Burhinus bistriatus
CTTTAATAAAGTAACCTCAACTATAGTCTCTTAGAAGGGGGGGTCTCTGCACCCAACCCGCTATCAGTTAAAAGCATCGGGGACTCAGGATTATTTGTGGTTTGATCAAGAGGGTTACACCCTCTTCCAGTACTGCTCCGGCCTGGGGATGCCAGCCACGATCTCCGACTCGATGCCGCAGTGGTCCTCTCCTCTGAGGATTTTGAAGAAGCCTGGAAGCACACCAAGAGCAAAAGTCAACCTCCCCATCATGCCGAGGAGAACAGGGAAGGGGTTCCTCTCCAGCAGCCCCCCACCCCCGCAGGCAGCATTCCAGGGGTGGCCTCACCGTTGTCCCCCCAGTCGGTGTTCCAGGAGTTGGCGGCCAGCCAGTAGGGAGTGCCGTTTTCCACCCCCCAGCCCAGGATCCGGATGGCGTGGCCTCCAACCTGCTCGCCGGACACGTGCTGGTAGACCCCTGCAAGGCAACAAGCCAACACATCAACAGGCGCCGCGTCTCCTCCCGCTTCAGACCGCTGCCAGCTTGTGAAGACATTCGACATCAAAGCCCAGAGACCAGCTGAGAAGGGGGTTTTTTTTTGGTTAAATGGAAACCTGAAGCTTAGTGTGTAGAGTCTGGAGGAAGGATTGACGCCAAGCATCAGCTCAGCACGCAGGACACCCACCCAGAAACACACGGCAAGGGTCCCAACGGTGGCAGCTTCCAAACAGTTCAGAACAGGGAATTGGGGTCCACACCAGGAGAGCCACCTGCCAGGATTTTACCTAAAATCCTAGCTGTTGTTCTCAGCTGCAGTTCTAGGGGGTCCCCACTGGGGCTTCCTCCCTGAGCCAGTCCCAAGCACCTATTCCTCTTGCTATAAACCAGTGGATACAGGAGATGGTATCTGTCCCATGTTCTTGCAACGCCAGATACTCAAGTGTGAACTTGAGATCTCCTTCCAGACTTGAGTAGAGGGACAAGGGCCACAAAAGACAGACCCTACAGATGAAGTAGGGAACAGGGATCCCTACAGCCTCCGTGCTGATGCTCACCAGACTTGTACATCAGGAAGTCCTCGTAAACAATAAATGCTCCTTCCACTGGGCCATTCTTGTAGATCTCAGCCATGATTTCCTTCTCACTGTGAGGGACACCGTAGGATGTGATGCCTACGAAGGAAAAAAGTCCCACCATTAGTACAGCACTGTCAGGCCACACAGGTCTGGGCATGGCTGGACAGAGACTGCTCAGCGTGCCACTGCAAGAGGCCTTCTCCACTTAAAGGTTAAATTCAAACCCAGCTGCTCCAGAGGCGCTGACACAGCAAGGCAGGAAAAGTGGGCTCCAACCATCCCTCTTCCAGAGGGAACGATTTAAACTGAGTCCTATTCTGTACCTGAAGACCTATTCCAGACAACTTCAGCAGGAAGGGAAGTTTTCCCCTTGCACATCCCCATTTCCAGAACAACTCAAATTACTCGAGGCTAAGGCAAATCTCCAAGAAGCAGCCAGACTATCCTACATGTATAGGGCTGGCTACCACCAAGGAGTAGGAGGAGGTGGCTTTGACACCACTTCCACAGGGCTCAGCACCATGTTTTTCAACCCAGGCACGTGCACCACGAGGACTCCAATCAGTTCCCCCATCTGTGCATCTGCCAGGCTTATGGTTGCTCCAGGACCACCCATCCTGAGAGCACAGAAAATGACCACCAGGAAACAGCTTAGGAAGAGGTCCAACCCTGCCAGCCCCACCAAGCTACCAGCCCCACCAGCTCTGGAGCTGCTGTGCATCAAGCAGTGTTGGAGGCCACCTCCCTTACCGTAGTGCTTGTCCTCCTTGTACGAGGGTGAGTAGCCGGGTTCACAGTGCCGGCTGCACCTGGGGGTCTCACCCCCCTCCCCGGTGCACGGCGGACGGGAGCCGTTGACGTGGTGCTCACAGGGTGGGATGGAGTAGGGACGGCAGCCTGTCGAGGACAGAGGCGGCATGAGCTGGCTGTCCCCAACAGCCATGTTGGAGAAGGCACCTGATGCCCCAAAAAAGCGTAAGACCTTTCTGACCTAGAAACCCCACAGATCAGTGGGGTGCAAGCAAGAGCAGGTCTTCCACTGCCAGATGAGCAACCCCAGCATCAGCAATGGGTTTCCCCTCTGGACCTGCTTCCCACTGCCTCCCTCTTGACAAGGCGATGGAAAAGATGGAAACATGAACCAACTCATGGCCACGCTAGGAGGAGGCAGAGGTTTTCAGTCCGGAAACCTCTCAAAGTTACTTCTTGAGGGGGAAACATGTCAGGAAGACTCCTGCCCTCATCCAAAGTGTTACTGAGCTGGTCCAAAACAACAAACAACAAAAATTTCACAGCCCATTTCATTCCTGCTAAGTCTGGCTGCTG
This sequence comes from Burhinus bistriatus, assembly GCA_013397275.1. NCBI lineage: Eukaryota > Metazoa > Chordata > Aves > Charadriiformes > Burhinidae > Burhinus > Burhinus bistriatus. Next base: position 62,967 of record VYXH01005906.1, read on the forward strand.
TGCCCCCTTCCTGGATGGGTCTCCTGCCACTAGGTGCTGCTTGGGGACCCTTGTCCCAAAGGGCTGACCAGGAGCCATGGGGACAGGAGCAGCCAGCTGGGATAGCAGAGGTGTTTGAGCCCAGACTTGAAGGAGGGAGCAGCCACAAGGATGCAGAAGGACCCTGAAGGACATGAACCTGTAACCAAGCAGAGATGCTCCTCTTTGCTTTCACAAGAGTATCTGCCAGGACTTACCCACATGGGAATCGTAGAGACCCCCAGACACGAGGCCCCTCTCTGTCCAGTACCTCCACGCGCCGGAGGGGTAACCACCATTGCACCTGGAGAAAGAGGCAGCAGTTCCAGCTCCAGCCTGCTCAGAGCCATCCCCTTTTGGGCGAGGCAAGGGAAATGGAGAGAGCTTGGGACGGCTGAAGGGACGCTTTCAGCACGCTGAAAGTTTTAAGTCTGTCCCTGCCTTCCCCAGGATTTCTAGGCCTCGAGACACCAAAGCCCCAGGCAAGAAGGAGCTAAGAGCACCCATGCCTCCAAACCCCAGAGCACCGGTGCCTCCCTACCAGGTCCCTGGTCAGCCTTTGCCGCCAGAAGCAGCAGAAGCCACACAACTTGGAGACCCAACTCCCCACCCTGCTCTCAACAACTGCAAAAGCCACAGGCAAAAGGCTTGTGCCTGAAAACCAAGGCTTTGGGGCTATTAGAAGATCCTTCCTTTGGCTTAGGCAGCTGCCAACTCTATATGGGAAAGCATCGCTAGGTGCTTGCCCTCCCTCCACCATCTGTCATCATCCAGCTACTGCTGGAGGCAGGATGTGGCCCTGAGGGACTTTCAGTCCATGCAGTCACCTCAATGTTCCCACCTAACTCCAGCATCTACAGCACAAACCACTGGTGGGACTTCCTGCTCATTAGGGAGACTAGGAACACAGGGCTGAAACGATCAGCATCTTCAGGTTGTGGCTCTGCTCCTCCCACCCACCTTTTAAGTGCACAAGAATCAAGAGCAGCTCACCCCATGCCACACTCGAAGCCGCAGCATGACAGCAAGTCCTCCGCTGAGACCTCCACGCTCACCTTGGCGTTCGTGTGAATGCAGATTCTGTCCGAAATCGCTTCTACAGCACCGAAAGCCTGTGGGAAGCCCCAAAAACCCAAGGGAAGAGCATTAGAGCTGGCCATGGGAGAGAAACCACGCAACCTCCTGGCAATGAGTGCAGTAAGCACGAGCCTGGCTGGGAGAAGCCCATCAAGAAGCTCGGACACTGCAGGAACCCCTGCGTTCCCCCATTTATGCAGTTCAGTAGAAAACTCAACAGGGTGGTTTTTGTCCAGCAGTCTCCGTATCAACATGATCTTAAACCGCCCATGCTCTTACCCAGCAAGAGCCGCAAGAGCCCTGGTCTCTTATCTCGTTGATGGTAGGACAGTTAGGCCACTGCGTCCGTGAGTCAAAGTTATCGGGCAGCTCCACGTCTGCAGCAAAATCCACCCTGCAAGCGAGAAGAGGGAAGTCCTGTTATAGAAACACCAGCGTAATACTGGGTGCACAGGACTCTCCAGCCTCCTCTGAAGATGACCTGGAGGACGAGTGCTCTTTTTGTTTGCTTACTGAAGGAGAATAAACACTTCTGAAGTCCTCAGACCAGGTCAGCAGCTCCTCCAGTGTTTTGAGTTTCAAGGAGTACAAGTTACACAATTGGTCAAGTATCTGGCAGGACAGAGGACGGATGTTCCCCCCACGCATGCTTCTGTACTTAATTCCGTGCAAGATGTCCACCAACCTCCACCCAGGGGAACCCCACTCACAGCCTGCTGGGGAGACCCTCATCCACTCCAGACATACCAGGAGCATCCACACATGCTTTTACAAGGCCCTCGTCTTCTTCTCCCAGCACTCACCTCTCAGGGAGCTTGGGCCCACCCAGGAAGGTGCCACAGAGCTTCTTCACATAGCTCATGTCAGCATTGTGGAAGTTGTGCCCTGCCTGGGAAGAGACACAGAGAAATGGGACATGACTCTTCACAGCCACCAAGTGCGTTGCTGGGACCAGCCTGGTTCTCCAGATCTCCCTCAAACCCAACCAGTGTCTGATACTTGTTATAAAACCCAGGGGCCAAGAGCCAAGCTACCTATTGACACAGAACACAGCCCCTTCCCGGATCCGTACATCGTGACCAATAAGCTAAGGCCAAGTCTCGGCTTTGGCCACAGCAGCCTGGCCAAGGAGGGTTTGGCCAGGTCACCAGTACAGCTTGACACTTGCTGCTTGTTTCCAGCCTCCCACAGAGTTTCCTCCTCTTAGCATTGCTCCTACTCTACCAATTCATCAGCGCTCTGCTCCAAAGAGGAGAAGCTGCACAGTTACTGTCACTGCACAAATCCCCGACAGCGATCAACTCCCTGGAGAAGTCAACTGGCACCAAGGCTGGTTTGATGCAACCACCGTGGTGAGACTCCCAAAGCTTAGCTATTGAGCCCCACAAAGAGACTGTTGAGCAATGCATCCAAAAAAAAATGCCCAAAACCCAACCCAGTACTCACCTTCCAGGTGGTGTTGAGCTTGTTTATGTGGTTGACCAAGTCAGTGGAAAGAGGAGGATAGTAAGGAACGCTGCGAGCATTGGCGAAGGCCACCAGGACACACAGGATGGACACGGATGGCCACATCTTGGCTAGAGAACGGGACACTCCACCTGCAGCCAGATTTGGGCATCATTGGAAACCTTCCCAAGGCAGGCTTGGACCGTGAGCGAGGGCTTGGCAGAAGAACCGTCTCAGCAACACGTGGGAGGATAAAACACGTGGCTGCACGCAGTCCTTCCCGATCCTGATTTACCCCAAAGGTCAGGAGAGACGCAGGAGTGGACTAACAACCCCCCTCCTGCAGCTCAGAAGAAATCAGACAAGGCAACCCTGTTTGTCGACCACTGCGGGATTAGTAGCACCAGGAAAATATCTTTTGGAGCAGGTCCAAGGGATTTGGAGGGTATTAAAAGCTGCGTTTACTTCCACAAAAATGGAAAATAAGGACTAGGAGAAGGAACGAGTGTCACCCCACCTCCACGGCAAACTGCAGGCAGGGCTGCAGCCCCGGGGACTTCCTAGCCCCTGTCCTAGTACAGTACAGCCCCTTCCCTTTGAAGATACCACTCCAAATCCCATTTTTGGACTTTATGGCCACATTTTTGGCCAGCCCGTTGCCCTGGGGGACCCTGGTCAGGGTCACAACCCTGGGGCAGTGACCACCTGCCCATGCAGAGGGGGGTCCGCATGCATCAGAGCTGCACGTGACTGTGGCCTCTGCTGCCCTCCCACCCGGGCTTTTCACGAGGGAGGCTGTGAAACCAACGTCCCTTGGTGCAGGGCACCAGGAAAGTCCCAATTTGGGGAACAGAGAGGCAGGGGAAGTCCAGGAGCACAGCAAGAGTGGACCACAGCCTCCTGCATTGGAGCACAAGCATCACGCAGCCCAAAGATGCTCCAGGGCTTGGTGGTTTCTCTGCTCTCCTGCCTCTTTTAAGTTAATTCCCATTGAATTGCTCCTCTCCGATTTAACCCCCCACGCCAGCAGCCACCGCTTGCTCCGCGTCCCCACGCCTGACTCAGACACGCAGATGGGCCATGAGCTGCTAAACTTCTGCAAACACACCAAAGCACCCTCCTCCTCCTCTTCCTCCTCCTCCAAGACCTCCCAGCTCCCCTTCCACCAACCCCACATCCATCCCGACGAGCACCAAGCCTGGTGAGGGACCCGAGACCTCAGATACTCCACAGCAGCCTGAACAGCAGAGATATTTAGGCTTTAATTCCTACTCATCTCAGCGAGCTGAACGTGTAATCACCTTTGCAAGCCTGGGCTTAAACCCTTCTGGGCAAATACGTCCGAGCAGCTGGACACACCAGCTCTTGCCGGCAGCTCTCCGGCTCCGCGGCAGCAGAGTTTGCCGGGCAAGGGATGGGGAGACACACACGCATTTCCATGCAGGCTGCCTCCACCCACTCACAGCCAACTTTAGCCTTTCCAGAGAAGAAAACCCAGCAGGAGTGTCCTACTTTCTGCCAGCGACAAGCTCAGGCGGCTGCAGCTAACTGTACAAAGGGGCTATTTTTATTTTTTTTTTCCCCCTTCTTTCCCTCTTCTCCTTCCACCATTTATTGATTTTTCTTCCCCTTCTCTGTGCTTTCAACAGGATGCTCAGCCCAAAAGCCAGCTGAGTTCCAGCCGCGCGTGTGTCCTCCTACCCCTAAATCTCACCGCTTTGAAGGGGTTTCGTGCGTATTTCCTTGCTTAGAGGTTTCTAGCAGACAAGGGACTCGCCGGCGTTGCTGGTGTCCCCATCGTGCTCCCTTGCTTACACAGCAGGAAGGAGGTTACGCCCAGCAAAGCAAATACACGTTTCCGAGGCTGGTGTGGTTTTCTGCCTTGCGCCCCTTCCACATGGCCATAGGAAGGCCAGGTTGGACGGGGCTTTGGGCAACCTGGTCTAGTGGGAGGTGTCCCTGCCCATGGCAGGGGGGTTGGAACTAGATGATCTTCAAGGTCCCTTCCAACCCAAACTGTTCTATGACTCCATGAAGCCTACAGGTGACAGGCCTGAGCTGAAGCACCTTTTCTAATGAAAAATCTTTCAAAAAAACCCCCCCAAAAAACAAACAAACCACAAACCAGTCAAAGTGACACTTTCTGCAGCACAGAAGGGAGGCAGTTTTGAGGCCAGAAGCCACCTGGTACACTTCTGTTTTCAGCAGGATGCGTGTAACTTTGCTGACGTGCCGAAACCCGTCCCGCAAAGCCTCCCACATCGATAGGGCTGCTTGCACGGAGCTCTTGACGGACGGACACGGCAGATCTCACATCCTCAGGTTACCAGACCACACCGGCTGCAGGCTGCGAGCTCCAAGCAACCCGAGACCAAACCGAAAAAAGATACCAGGCAGTTTCCCCTCCGACAGGCGCTGGCGTTTTAAGCTCGGCTGCCTTGCATCCATCCCACGAGGTGGCCGACGGCCAGCAAACCCAGCAGAAGCAGTGAGACATCGCCCAGCACAATCTAAATAGCTGGGAACCAGTGGGTCGTTTCAGCAAACGAGCCTCTCGCCACGTCTCCCATGGGCATGAAGTCTCCCCAGGGACCATGGGAGAGTTGGGGGTGTTCAGCCTGGAGAAGAGAAGGCTCCAGGGAGACCTTAGAGCCCCTTCCAGTACCTGAAGGGGCTACAGGAAAGCTGGGGAGGGACTCTGGATCAGGGAGTGGAGCCATAGGACGAGAGGGAATGGTTTTAAACTAAAAGACTAGATGTAAGGAAGAAATTTTTTAGGCTGAGGGTGGTGAAACCCTGGCCCAGGTTCCCCAGAGAGGTGGTAGATGCCCCATCCCTGGAACCATTCCAGATCAGGTTGGACGGGGCTCTGAGCAACCTGGTCTGGTTGAAGATGTCCCTGCTCATGGCAGGGGGGTTGGACTAGGTGGCCTTCAAAGGTCCCTTCCCACCCAAACCATTCTGTGAAGTCTCCTATGGGCATGAAGTTTCGGGGGGGGAGGGGGGGAGCTGACACTCTCAGCCAGCCGGCACAGAGTATCCCAAGATCTGGTGGAGAAGGAAGAGGAAATCCTCAAGCTCATGTGATTTCTTCCTCCTGACCTGCCCCCCCCTCCTCCTCCCCGGCTTTAGCAAGCGCCCTGTGCACAGCAGATCTATATACGGAGAGTGCAGGCACGGGACTCGCGAGATGAATTTCCACCTCCAGCAAGTCACGTGCAGCCGGAGGCACGCTGACCCCAGCGGCAACGCAGCAAGTAAGACAAAGCTGCTGGTTTCCACCATCACCCCCCTTTCTCCCCACAGATACGAGCAGTAAGACACTTCCCACGGCAACGTTATCGCACACGTGCTTCCCCCACCACCCCTATCTCCTCCGCACACGCCTCCATCCCCCTAAAGCCCCACGGCTGTTTTAAACACCACCAAAAGAGCAACAGCAAAACCAAACTTGGGTAACAGCTGCTGCACCTGACAGACATCTGCTCTTCTTTCTGCACGGTGAATAGGCCAGAGGAGTTTCTCCAGCAACCCCAGCAGATCCCTTCTCCAGGTCTCTGGAGGTGCCCCACAGCTTCAGGACAACCCCGGCAAAGGCTGTCTTCACAGCTCACATCCCACCACAGCTTATTAGCTTGAAAACAGAAGCACAGCTTGGCTGTTGGACTTCTTAAGACACAGCAGCTTCACCCTGGCAAACTCTCCGGATGGCAGGAGGATGTTTGGGGCTTGCAAAGAGCCCCCTGAGCTGCTCCACCTCCTCTTGGGCTGCCGACTTGGGAGCTGAGGACAAGTCCCCTGCTTCGGGATCCAAAGTATCCGGTAATACAATTTCATAGAATGGTTTGGGTTGGAAGGGACCTTGAAGATCATCTCGTTCCAATCCCCTTGCCATGGGCAGGGACACCTCCCACTAGACCAGGTTGCTCAAATTCTTGAAGGACGAGCAAGAAATAACTCCAGAAAGCTGCTACCCACCAGCACACCTGACACCGGGCAGGACTCTCATAGCTGGTTGCTTAAAAAGAGGAAGTTTGGGTCCTCTGAATGCAGCCCTTGAGCCCCCACTCCCAGCCACCGAGGAGGAACCACTGAGGCCAAAGGCTCTCCAACACGAGCTGCTCGGAGCAGCTGCAGCATGCAGAGGGAGAAGAGCACCCGAAGCGAGATGGCTGCGGCTGGTGCTGCACCACCCACCCGCAGTCGCTCTGCGCCGCAGGCTGCTGCCTGCAACGGCGCAGGCAGGGAGCCAGGGAGGAGGTGACATCACCCAGGTACCTTCTGCATCCCTCCCGATCAGGAGATCTTGGAGCCACAGGCAGTTCTCTGCCTGCTTTCCCAGGGACAGGGTTCTGACTATTTGGAGCACATTATGTCTGAGATCAGCAGGGTCCCACAGCCTCCTCCCAGCAGCCGAGGGAGATGTGCAATGCCCGCAACAGCAGATACCTCTGCAGAGCCCTGCCACGAAGGTCTTCTCCATATCACCCAGAAATCAAAGCCCACAAGACCCATTTAACTGGGCATTTCACTGCACAGGTAATAAAACCCCCAAAACAGGCTATTCCAAGCTCAGCTCGCATGACTTAGTATAGGCAGGTCAGGCCAGGAGATAAGTCACAGCCCTGAAGCACCTGTGAGCTTCTCCATGGTCTGGGCCAAACCCCTCCAGGCACAGACAGAGGCACCCACACACCCTTTTCCAAGGGTTTGAGGAAGATAAAAGCTGTCCCACCCTCGCAGCGAGGACACCCCCACCCCTCCAGGGTGAGAGGTACTCAGCAAAGCCCAAGTCATGTGTCCTCCTCCAGCAGGCTGCCCTTTACCCAAGCCGAGCTTTGTCCTTTGTTCTGGCTGCCAGAATTTGTGCGTGACTCTAAGCCACAATAAAGCAAGTGTACAAACAAAGCAATCCAGCTTAGCTTGCTGCGCCGTCAGGTTAGCTTGGGTGCCCCAAACTCATGGCCTGCTGACTTCATTACAGCCATTCCTGCATTAGCAAAGCTTGAATTTTTTTTTTTTTTTTTTTTTTCCTTTTTGGGAAAGGAAGAGCGGGAGCCACTCTTCCCCACACCCATTCCTTGCCAGGAAAGCCAAACCATTAGCCCAGGTGAGCTATGGGGCAAAACAAATAGATCTTGAGACCAGCTGCGGTGCTCGCACGCATCAGCTTGCATCCGCACGAAGCCCACGGTCCCTCCCCAGCGCAGCTCCACGCATTATTTTTGCGTCTCTTACAGACCGATCCATAAACCCGTGGTCTTGCCCAAAACCTCAGCTGCTGCAGCAGACACCCTGGGCTACTGCAATCCCTTGTCCTCAACTTCGCAACCTGGGATCAGGGGGGGGAACACCAGAAGGAAGCGACCTCCGCCATGTCACGCCTGCAGCGGAACCCCGACAGTGCGATATACGCACGACCGACATATCGCACGCCAGAGGGATGCGAGGCGGCTTTCAGCCAGCTCCAAGCCAGGATCCCGGTGCCAGACGGGAGCTCGGCTTGCGCATCACGGGATGTTCCCAGAAGCTCTTCAGCGGGTGCCAAACCGACCTCGTCAGCTGACGAGCAGGGCTGGGGTTTTTTGGGTTTTTTTTTTGGGTTGTTCCCCCACCCCCTTATGAAAACAAGGTTTCCTCTCTCCTCCTCTGCCACTTACAGGCAGGTTTGCTGGGGGTTAATGGCACACCACCCCACCACCCCCCCGCAACAAACCTCGCCCGTAGCCGCCCCGCAGAGCATCCCTCCTGGACCCGCCGCCGCCAAAAACACCCCAAAACGCAGCTGGGAAAGGTGGC
>VYXH01005906.1:71510-161349 GCA_013397275.1 Burhinus bistriatus
CCTCCAGCCTGCCTACTACTTCCCTTCTCCAGCCTGCCTCCATCCCTCTTGATTCCTTCCTCCAGCCTGCCTACTACTTCCCTTCTCCAGCCTGCCTCCGTCCCACGTGCATCCCACCTCCATCTTTCTTGATTCCCTCCTCCAGCCTGCCTCCATCCCTCTTGATTCCTTCCTCCAGCCTGCCTCCTACTTCCCTTCTCCATCCTGCCTCCGTCCCACGTGCATCCCACCTCCATCTCTCTTGATTCCCTCCTCCAGCCTGCCTGTAGCCTGCCTGCTTTCCTTCTTCATCCTGCCTCCATCCTGCCTCCATCCCACCTCCATCCCTCTCGATTCCCTCCTCCAGCCTGCCTGTAGCCTGCCTGCTTTCCTTCTTCATCCTGCCTCCATCGCTCCTCCATCACTCTTGATTCCCTCCTCCAGCCAACCTGCAGGCTGCCTGCCTCCCTCCAACAGCCTGCTTGCTTCCCTTCTCCATCGCTCCTCCATCACTCTTGGTTCCCTCCTCCAGCCTGCTGGCAGTCCACCTGCATCCCATCTAGCTTTCCTTCTCCATCCTGCCTCCATCCCACCTCCATCCCTCTTGGTTCCCTCCTTCCAGCCTGCCTGCAGCCCACCTGCATCCCATCTAGCTTTCCTTCTCCAACCTGCCTCCATCCCTCCTCCAGCCTGCCTGCATCCCTCCTCAGTCCCACCTGCATCCCACCTCCATCCCATCTCCATCCCTCTTGGTTCCTTCCTCCAACCTGCCTGCATCCTTCCTCAGTCCCACCTGCATCCCACCTGCTTTCCTCCTCCATCCTGCCTCCATCCCACCTCCATCCCTCCTCAATCCCACCAGCATTCCACCTCCATCCCACCTGCTTCCCTCCTTCAACCTGCCTCCATCCTACTTGCATCCTGCCACTATCCTGTCTCCATCCTGCCTGCATCCCACCTCCGTCCCACCTTCATCCAGCCTCCATCCTGCCTGTTTCTCTCCTACATCCCACCTCCATCCTATCTCCACCCCCTGCCCGTCCCACCTCCATCCTGCCAGCGTCCTTTGAAGTTTTCATCTGGAAGTCCAGCAAGTTTTTACTGTGTTAACTGACTTTTTCCCCTCCCATTTTGGCTGATTTTCAGAAGAAGACTGAACACCGCAGAAAGGTCATTTTAAGAGCCAGTTTCAAGCCCTGTTCTAAACCACAATGATACTAAAGAGTCTCTTTAATGAGAAAGACCATCCGTGTTTTTCCTTTCTCTGGGAGGAGGTGGGGATGAAATATATTCCCCACCACCCTCAGAAACGGACAGGCCATTTGGCCTGGAATAGAAAATAATCAGTGAGCTCTAATCAGTCGAGCAAAAGTCTGCTGAAATCCAGCAGCCAGCGTGGCAAATCAAAGCTTCGCAAAGGCTGGGAAGGGAATGACCTGGGACTTCTTTCAGATGTCCAAAAGGAGAACCCTGAGGTCTCCTTGGCAGGAACAGAGCACGACGGGGATGGTCCGTGACGCTTCACAGGTGGAGCGGAAAGGCTGGTCTGCGGAGGCCAAGGGGACACAATGCTTCCGTCTGGCTTCTCTGGACTTTCAGGCAGTTTTAGGTGCCCTACGGGAGCTCAGGAGGTGCCAAACAGGATGGTACAAAAGCAGATAATTCATCTTTGTTTCTTCCCAGCTTTGTCTGCCGGCGCCTGGGCAAGGCTGCTCCAAACTCTCCAGCCACCTGAGAGCATTTCTGCAAGGTACCAAACGCATCCCTTGGCAACTGGGGAGGTCCCTCTCTCTCTGTCGGGTTTTTACGAGCATTGTGCCTCGTATACGTATTTTTACTTAAGCTTTAGTATTTGCGCTCTACTTTTTGCAAGGTTTGTTATATATTTTCTCAAGAAAATTGGTGAGTATACTTCGGCCACCCCCACCCCCCCGCTGCCGTTTATATCCAATCATTTTTTGGTCACGTTCACATTTTAGAGATTGATTTTTGGTTTCGACGGCTTCTTAGTGAAATGATGAAATAAATCAGAAAAATGACGCGTAACACACTTGACTGTATACCCCAGTATTTATGCGGTAAAATTGGAGATGTTGTTGCTGTGTTTAAGTGTATTTATGCTTCGATACACTGTGTGCAAAGGTCATAGAATCATAGAATCATAGAATATATGGTTGGAAGGGACCTTAAAGACCACCTAGTTCCAACTCCCCTGCCATGGGCAGGGACACCTCCCACTAGACCAGGTTGCTCCAAGCCCCGTCCAACCTGGCCTTGGTTGGATCCTTGGTCCAAAGACCCCTGAACCCTTGACTGCCTTTACGTATAGTTTTTAACCAGCAAAGAGTAAAGCCCTTCACTATGTTTTTATTTTTGCTTTGGTGATTAAAATAATAACAAAAAAGTAAACAAATCACTCACAACCTGCCTAACTTCCCTCTGGCTCACACAGGATTTCTTCTCTCTGCTCGTTACTGTTTGGTTTTTGTAGTTTTCCATGTTGCAGTGAGGTTTTGTTGACATAAAACCCAGGCAAAAGAACCCCGTTTTTGTCCTGCCCTTTGGAATATCTGGCTCGGAAGTCCTCGGTGCCACTAGCCATATGGCCAAGGCGTGTGGTGCTGAGGAGCTGGACTCAGGACATCAGTGATGCTCCTTTTTCCCAGTAAATTGCTGCAGTTACCCCTTTATTCCCAGTACCTCCTTATTTCCAAATAGATTTTTGCCTAGAAGTTGCGTGTTAGCTATTTTAAACCTGTGCAGTCCTATAAAACACCTTTTAGTCTGCCACGGGACATCAAAGAGCCCATCCTTCGGGCTACGCCTGTGTCCTCCACTCTTTGTCCGGGGGGAGGAGCAGCCGCCTGTTTTTCTGCAAATACTTTGCAGCTTTTTCAAGAACTGAAAGTACGAACTAAAATTTTGCACGAACCGCTGACCTTTCTGCCCTCTTTGGGGAAGTCGCCATCCCCTTTTCAGTCGGTTTGGGCTGAAAACATGCTAGTTTTTGAGATGAGTTGTTTTTATGTATGAAGCTGAGCGAGCCAGGAAAGTTCTCCCCGCTAGAGATGCTCTCCAGGGAGCCTGTAAATCCTTCATGTGCCCAAACCAGGCATGAAACGACCCTCTTTTTTTGCTTTTGTGGGATTTTTTTTTTTTTTAGTGTATCAGAGAAATAAATAGTGTTTGCTCAGGCCATGGCAAGCTGCAGCCTTTGAAGGAAAATCCACAGGAATGAGAGAAGGACAACAGCCAGGAGGTCTCTGGCAACCTTCTCTTATCGCCTATTAAATCACTGCTGATTGACTCATGGTGTCCCTGCTTCAACATTAGGCAACAAATAGCTCCTAATGAAGCTGCTGCAGGACCAACGCCTCTAAGTTCAAGAAAAACAGTTTCTATGCGTATTCATCTCCCACCAAAAAAAACCTAAACAACTCCTAAATAACGTGGGTATGGTGATTTAGTCTTTTTTGTTTTGTTTTGTTTTGTTTTTTTCCATCTCCAGGGTTTAAAATCATTACTGTTTCGGACAAGGGTATGAAATGCAGATTTATTTAATAAGCAAATAGTTTGGCTTGGTTTAGGATAGGAGTGAAGCGTGCTTCTCCCTGAACCCAAAGCCTGTGCCGCACAGTTGTTCTGCCGGACCTCCTTCGGGGTGTATCCACCTAGATTTTCCCAAATTCACCTTTATCAGCCACTTTTAAACACTAAAGTTTTACTTCCGAAACAACACTACAGAATTTGCTTTGTAAGGTCTTTAATATTCTTGCCCTCTCCTCGTTCCTTCACATTTTTATTCTTGACTTCGTGTCCCTCTTCAAGTATGAAAATTTATCCTCAAAAGTCAACACTGCCCTTTCTCAACACCAGTTTTCCTCTTCCCAGCTGTCTTGTCATTGGGTGTTGAACCACCTAATCTACAAAATATTGCAGGTTACCCAACATGAACCATTTGGGAAATAAATTAAATAAATGGAATAAATGGACTTAATGAAATAAAAATGCATTTTTGGCCCAAGAGACATTACTTCAAGGGTGTGTATCAGCATTTATTGCTTTAAATTGACAATTAGCCAGCCTAGATTGGTCAGCCACGTCATTTTAGAGGACATATCTGGGTTTTACACTTGTAAAACAGAAAACCAGTGTCCCAGCGGTTTGAACGTCTACATCAGATGTGTAATTTGCAAACTAATTGATTTGAGTGTGAGTTTTATCTGTGTCCCTAGCAGCCGCCTACCACTTCTGTAGGTTTTGCAGCTGACCTGCAGGGCATCCGCTGCGACTCATCGGTTGGGTTTTGGTGGGGATAATAACGGTTATTACGGCTGGATCGCCTGCCAAAGTAAATAACTCGCCCAGGGCGACTGGTAAGCAGGATTTTGTAAAGCCAGAACCCTGCCTGATAAATCCTCGCTGGAGGGGTGAGACACCGATGTAATTCTCACCTCTCCATGGAAGCTGGGACATCCTGCGTTCAAATCCTCGCTCTCCAAGCTTTCGACAGCTGCCGGAGCTGCTGCTGGAGCACACGGCTTTAAAAAAAAATTCACCAAAACATGCCTGGGACTGGCTGTTGGCTAATTCTGCTGGATTTAGGCTTGTCCGCTGGCAGCTGGGGTTTGTTGACCAGATTTTTCTGCCCAGACAGAAAATGAGCTTTGCTGCCCGCAGTGAGCAAGAAGCTGGCCAGGCTGCTCGGCTGGGCGAGGGGGCTGCGTGCTCCTGTTGTGGACGGGAGATAAGCAGAGCACCACAATGCCACGGGGATGGCCCCTCAGCCATGGGGGAGACATGGGAAGGGTCGCTCTGAGTGCAGAGCCTGGCTTTGCAGCTCTGCTCCTTCCCCCTTCTCAGATTTGGTCCGTATCTAACCCAAAACCAGCCGAGCAGGAGAGAGCAGCGCCCGGCCGTGCCATAAAGGCATCAGCAGAGCTAAATCCAACACCGATCCTGGATTTCCAACCATGCAGCAAGGCAGGTGGAAACTGGGGGGTCTCGATGTCCTCCAACTCCTGTGCACCCCTTTTGCCTTAGAGTGCTGATGCTCCTTAAGAGGCTGAAGGATCTGGAGGACCCTGCAGCATCCTCCCCCTTGCTCCCTGCAAATCCTTGTAAACTGGGAACTCCGGTTCCCTGCAAATCATTGCAAAGTGGGAACTCCGGTTACGCAAACCCGAGGTGCCTGGTGACTCAACCGAGCTCACAAGGAAGCGGGTGACTTCACCCGGAGCTGATTCAGGAATGGGTGACATAAGAAAAATGCTTCTTTCCACCATTGCTGGAACAAATTGAATCCAGATCTGGGTGAGCAGAGAGATGGTGAGGGCAGAGCCTGCTGACCCTGGCTGGGTGTGGGGAGGCAATGGCAGGGCTACCATTTGCTCCTGCAAAGTTTAGTAGAATGATAGAATGGTTTGGGTTGGAAGGGACCTTCAAGATCATCCAGTTCCACCTCCCTGCCATGGGCAGGGACACCTCCCACTAGACCAGGTTGCTCAAAGCCCCGTCCAACCTGGCCTTGAACACCTCCAGGGATGGGGCAGCCACAGCTTCTCTGGGCAACCTGTGCCAGTGTCTCACCACCCTCAGGGTAAAGAATTTCTTCCTAATATCTAATCAATTCTGTCTAATCAGTTTAAAAACGTTACCCCTCGTCCTATCACTACACTCCCTCATAAAGGGTCCCTCTCCAGCTTTCCTGGAGCCCTTTTAGGTACCGGAGACATTGGAGACTTCTCTTCTCCAGGCTGAACAACCCCAACTCTCTCAGCCTGTCCTCACAGCAGAGGGGCTCCACCCCTCTGATCATCTTCATGGCCTCCTCTGGACTCGCTCCAACAGGTCCATGTCCTTCTTCTGTTTATGCCCGTTTGCATAGTGACAAAATTGATCTTTGGGTCTAAAGCAAGGCAAAATCCTTGTCTAAATCAAATATTAACAGCATTTTCCATATTTTCTATTGAAAAGCTCTCCTTGGTTCCATTGTTTCATCCATCTCATCTTCCTGGGGTGTATCCCTTCCTTTGATTTCAAGCAAACATGATCAGCTGTGCTAAGCCCACGCTACACCCAAGGAGGTGCCAAACTCCTCTTGCCTGAAGGTGGAAATGTCTTTCTTCATGTCTGGCACATGAGAGGCTGAGAGCAAAATTCATCTTATATCTGGTTTGAGACAGACCTTTGTACCTCGACTACCGTGTTCGGTTTTGGGCTCCTCACTCTAAGAAAGACATTGAGGTGCTGGAGCGTGTCCAGGGAAGGGCAACAAAGCTGGTGAGGGGTCTGGAGCACGAGTCTTCTGAGGAGCAGCTGAGGGAACTGAGGTTGTTCAGCCTGGAGAAAAGGAGGCTGAGGGGAGACCTTCTCGCTCTCTACAACTACTTGAAAAGAGGTTGTAGCAGGAGGGACGTGTATCTCTTCTCCCAAGTAACAGGCGACAGGATGAGAGGAAATGGTCTCAAGTTGCACCAGGGGAGGTTTAGATTGGATATTAGGAAAAATGTCTTCACCGAAAGGTTGTCAAGCATTGGGAAAGGTTGCCCACGGTGGAGTCGCCGTCCCTGGAGGTATTTAAAAGCCGGGCAGACGTGGTGCTGAGGGACGTGGTTTAGTGGTGGTCTTGGCAGTGTGAGGTTGATGGTAGAACTCGATGATCTTAAAGGTCTCTTCCAACCTAGGGGATTCTATGATTCTATGGTGTGAATGTTACTGCTTAATTATTATTCAGTCTGGCCAGACCTCCCTGGCCAGCTCTCGTGGCAATTTTTAACTGTGGTACTCTTGGAGCCAGAGGTGGACCTCTGTGTTTAGCAGTCCAGGTCCTGATTTTTTTTCATCCACGATTCTGGCTGATTTTTGAGTTTGTGGCAACTTTTTCCATCTAGTCTGTTCCCTGTCAAGGGGGCTTCTTCCTCAGCTGGGCCAGCTCCCCCGTGCTGTCTCCCCCTCAGCTTGGGCATTGTTGGGACAGCTGCTATGGTCCCAGATAGACCAAGGTGCTCCTCTTGGGAAACACCTTACCTCCAGGGTTCCTTTCCCATGTGCTTTCCATCTGAGGTTTCAGGTGGGTTCAGATGCTTTGGGGCAGATGCTGTGGCCTCATTTCCCTTTGTGACACATGCCTGACTTTGGTCTTGCTCCTACCGTACCCCGACCTCCATGAACTTCAAGAGTGGTAGTAAGTGCTCAGATCTCAGCTGCGCTCCTGAGGTACTTGATCCTGACCTCCTCCCTCCATCACTTGCTGAGCTTGTGCTTTTGAGCTGCCCGGCCACAATCTCTGTCTGTTTGTCCTGGCTTGTGATGGAAAGTGTGAGCTGACTTCCCCTCCATGCTCCTCTGTGGTCACCCCCCGCTCAGATGACAGATTTGCGTAAGAAAAGCCAAGGATGGGGACATCTTTTGTGCTTCAAAAAGAAACCTCCAGCTGGCCTCAGAGAAGGAAATCCACTGGAAAGAAGAAGTGAGAGAGAAGCAGGGGCACTGACACACGCCATGAAAATCTGCCTCCAGAGCATTTTTCTGCGGGTGCTGGACAGAGGGACAGATAAAGCAAAAACCCCTCCTTCATGTCCTTTGCTCTTCTGCAAGACCAGCATGCCAGTACCTTCCATTGAGAGCAACTTTGATATCCTGACTTTACAAGGAGGGCTCTGGGCATGGCTTTTTGGGGGAGCGTTTAACAATTTTGCCTTTCTCTGCAGGCTCAGAGGTTGGCCGTGGTCAAGACAAGAGCCTGAGCAATGTGGACACCTGGATTCTTGGCTGATTGGACTTGCTCTTAGACTCAAGTGAGTCTTCCTTCATGGTACAGGGGCAGGAGGATGCTTTCCCAAAGCAGCTAGCTAAGGAACGGGGCTTTACTTGCCTTTGTCTGTTCAAAGAGACCACCCGACTCTCGTCTGTGCCACTGAATTTATCTCCATCTCTTGATCTGTCCTGCTCACAGCATGAAACACACGTTGAGGGGGGGGGTTCCTTAGGCCAAAATAATTGTCCTGTATTGTGTTTGGGTTTGTTAGTTGGTATAGGGATGGAGGCTGTGCCTTGTACGTGCAGAATTCGGGTGCAGAGCCATTATCAGTGTCCTCTTTGCAGAAGAGAAACTGAGGCATAAAGAGTCCATCCCACGGTGAGCCCAGATGGAGAAACCAGCAGTCCTGGCCCATGGGGAGCCCTGCGGCAACCACTTGGCCATGTTGCCTGCACCCTTCACCTGCCTGCAAAGCTAGAAGGTTTGCTGGCTCCTGGCAGGAAGGGAAACCTCCCAAGATTCCTCGGAAATGGGTGGGTTTTGGTGCTCCAGCAAAAGGTTATCTCATCAGGCACTGTGCCAGGCTCTCAGTGACGTGTGTGGGTCTGTCACATGCCACCAGCCACCCGGGACTCATTTTCTCCTGGTAACCCTGTTTTTCCCTGTTCTTTGCTTTGTTTATACGTGAGCCTCAGGGGGGAAATGGAAATAGGAGGACAACTGGTGGAACTGGAAATCGGGGTCATTCATAAGGAGCTGAGGCAGGAAGGGCAAAGTGCTGGGAGGGTTTTCTGAGGGTCAGTGGTGAGAGACTATGGACCCGGTGAGACGGGTACCTAAGAGCCAGCCTGGGCCTGTTTTGGATGTAGGGGGAACTGGAAACAGGTCTAATTTCATTTTAATTTATTTATAAAAGCTGTGAAGGATGAGGAAGCCGACAGGGAGTTTCCCACGGGCAGGAGAGACACGCTGCGCCGTCCAGCCCAGCAGGATCCCACTCGGGACCTCTCAGTTTGCTGGATGAGGCCAGACCGGAGAGGAAACCGGTCTGGTTCAGGCTGCACTGGTTTTTGATGCCACCTCGTGGTCCGGGAAGGCTTTGCAAAGGGATGCGTGTGGAGCAGATTGGCTTGGCCAGGCAGAAAACTGCAGAGTCAACCGGCTCCTGCTGCTGCTTCCCAGACCATCTCAAAAGCTGACCCTGGCCCCATCACTTCGAACAGGTCTCACTCCTGGAGGATGATTTCCATCACCTCATCCCATGTCTGTTTGGGAATCTCCACCTCGAACACCTCTAGGGAGCTGAGACATCTCATCCCATCTCATTTTAAGCTCCAGTGGAGGGAAGTCCCTCACCCCAGCATCCCTCCAAGGGACTGGGGAGAGATGAGCAGGGAAGGTTCACCTCCCTTTCCGCCCCAACCCTCTCCAGATGTGGCCATCGCCCTCTGTCCCTGCAGAACAGGCTCGGGTGGTCCCCTCCTCTTTCTGCCCCTCCCTAAAAGAAACAAAGGCAGATCCACTTCAAAGGTGAGGAAAATCAGGAGCCGATGGAGCTGCAGCATCCTTATCTGTGTCTACAGGAAAGATTGAATCAAGTCCTAGCCCCATGATACCGTTGTCAGCTGCTGGGGCTGGAGACAGCCTCGTGGCACAGCATTTAGCAAGTATTGACCCACGCAGAAATTGGTGGGAGCGTTTGAAGTGCTTGCTGGCAGCTAAATAAAGCAATTGCAGAACCCTGCTTCAGCGTGGCAGCGAAAGGAAAGGAAAAAAAAAAAACCACATCAGAGACTGAAACGCGAGGGGTGCGTGCGTCAGGAATGAATAGGAAGCTGAGCACCATAAAATCTCCACCGCAAAGGGGATTGAGCTTCTGCTGTTGCAAGCCTGGTTGCCCAACAGGAGTCCGTGTGCTGGGGTGCGCAGCCGAAATCGCCTGGGAAGCTTGCTCAACATCTGCAGCTGCAAACAGAGATTTGAGCGAGTATCTCCTGGCTGGTGCGGGCAGGGCTTCCAGCTGGGAACAGATCTTGCCAAGGGATGCAAAAAAGTGAGGAGTAAAAGGCAGCTGCACGCTGTGCTTTCTCACTGAGGGTGTTTTGGAGAGGTGTCACATGTTATTCTCCTCCGGGCTAACTGCCACAGGAGAGCATGGAGGTGTCAAAACGTTTTCAGGTACTTAAACCATAGAATCATAGAACGGTTTGGATTGGAAGGGACCTTTAAAGATCATCTAGTTCCAGCCCCCCTGCAATGAGCAAGGACACCTCCCACTAGATCCCCATTCAACCTGGCCTTGAACTCTTCCAGGTAGGGGGCATCCAGAGCTTCTCTGGGTAACCTGTTGCAGTGTCTCACCACCCTCATTTCTTCCCTATGTCTGATCTAAACCTACCCTCTTTCAGTTTAAAACCATTGCCTCTTGTCTTGGCACTACAGGTCTTGGTAAAAAGTTTCTCTCCATCTTTTCTATAAGCCCCCTTTAAGTACTGGAAGGCCGTGACAAGGTCTCTCCAGAGCCTTCTCTTCTCCAGGCTGAACAACCCCAACTCTCTCAGCCTGTCCTCACAGCAGAGGTGCTCCAGCCCTCGAATCATCTTCGTGGCCTCCTCTGGACTCACTCCAACAGGTCCATGTCCTTATGTTGGTGGCTCCAGAGCAGGACACAGTACTCCAGATGGGGTCTCATGCACCAATCTTGCTTTCATCATCAAGAATTCCCATTTTAGGCTGACTATCCCTGTGGTTTCTGAGGGACAGGGGGAGGACAAATTGCTTTGGACTATGTCCTGGGCAGAAGAAAAGTGGCACCAGCTTATCCTGGGAATCTCCAGTTGGAGATGAGCATTGTGAAGGTTTGGGAGGCAAGGAGGTTTCCAGCACAAGGACAACAAGCCCAGCTGGCCATACACAAGGGTGCTAAAGACTTAAAAATTATCTGTAGAACATGAGCAATTCAACAAACGATGAGCAGCCTCCCAGCTTTACACTGGAATTGCCCCAAGGGAGACGTGAGAGCATCTCGCAACAGCCACATCAGGATGGAGGCGGCTGCAGGTTTTCTCCCATGGCTGATTTCCAAGGTCTGTCCACCCCCGCTGCCTCCCCAAGCACTTTCCAACCGGCTAAATCCTTCTGATAAATATAGCAGGAGGAAGGCAGCAGGTTCAGCTTGGGAAGAGCAGTTGGAGCTGGCTCTGGGACAGCGAGCGTGCTTCGTACTCATTGCAACAGGGTCACGTGTATGTATTTAAACTGAGACCTAAGTGTAAAATAATGCTGTTCTGGGACTTTGGAGAAGTCTTGAGTTTTGGAGGGGTAGCAAGTCAACTAGATTGAAATGGGTCTTCTTTAGCAATGAGGTGGCCTTCTTCACCCGGGGAAAGGGAGGCAGATGTCCCAACATGCAGACCTTGTGCACAGCCCTGTTGGTATCTCCAGGTATGCCTGTGCAGCGTGGGGGGGATGTCCCCCGGGTCCTTATTCCTGTTCCCCATCCTGGGGCATCACTTGGTTGCAGGAGGTTCTGGGGATGGGGAGCCTCTGGGATGTGGAAAGAGGTGGTGGTGACTTCTGGCAGCACCTGGTCGCCCACCAGGGGATGGACCTCAACATTTGAGTGCTGACAAAACACCATGGGATCTTCCCAGATGGGCCTCACTGCATGCTCCAAGCACAGGGAGCAGCTGTAGCCTCTCTGAGGTCTTGTAGCTGACAAAGACTAGGTGCTGGTGTTTGCAAGAGCCACGGGCTCCAGGGACTGGCCCACTGAGGTGCATGGTGGCCATCATCTATGGTAGTCCTCACAAGGCAGGCAACTATCCCATGGGATGGGCTGTGTCACCATGGCCCCAGGTGTGCACCAAGTACCTGTAGGTCCCACCTGAGGGGTAAGGAATAGCCCTGAGCCTTTCCAGCACCAGGCACAGTGAGGACCCTGAACTGGCACCCACCCAAGGCAACAAATGCTGAAAAAGAGGGGACCCTCTCCTGGGAACTGCTGTGTCAGGGCTTGGCCCTCCTAACATTGTCTCCCCCTGGCCTTGACCATCTTCCTCATCACCATGGTGCTGAGCTGCATGTTCCAAGGTGAGCAGAGTCTGAATAAACAATTGCCCCCACTCCAAAAAGGATGCTGGCGCCCGCTGGGAAAGCCCAGACCAGTGTTTATGCCAGAAGACGCGCAAACATCTCAGACGAACAGCCCTGACCCCCTTCTCCTTCCCTCCCAAATGAGGCTTTTTCTGCTTATCTCTGCATCCCTAGGGTAGCCCTTTGCAGAGATATTCTGGTAGCCCAGTGCTGTCGTTTCCTCCCAGCACCGTTTCCTTCGGCGTGGGGTCAGCAGCACCACCTTCTCCCGACGGGGCCCCGTGGGATGCCTGCGATCCCTGGGGATGCTTGGGGCTATCTCTAGGAGGACATCGGCCGGAGGAGGAGGAAGCACTTCGACAGGAGCCGATGGTCCAGGAGCCAGGGAGGCTGGAGGGTGCTGGGCGAGGAAGAAAAACAGGAAGGTGGTGGCAGATAAGGAAAAGACCCTGGAAGGGGAACATAGGGGAATAATGGAGGGTAGGGGGGAAATGAAGATCGTGGCTTTTCCTATAGCAGACGTCGTGCTGCGAGAGGAAGCTGCTGAGACAAAGGCAGCTCAGAAAAATCCTTCTCGTTGCTTTAGGAAACAGGTCTCAGCCTCACAGCAAGGTAGGAGCTGGGGATGCTCCAGCAGGTCTTTCTGCAGGAGGTTGTCACATACCTACAGGGTCATACCTGGCTGGGAGACTCCAAGCACAGCCCTCTGGGAAACTGTTAATTAGCCTGTTGTGAAGTTCTGCTAATTAATCTGTCAGTGGCATGCTTCCGATTGTGGTGAGACCAAGTTGCTGCCTTGTGCATAGACAGCCCTAGAGAGGGGTGTCCTGGGGACAGGACTTGATGTGAACCCAACACCTTGCTAACATGCTGGGATGAAACATATCAGAGATGAGGGCTTGTGCCTGTGTCCCAGGTCTGTCCTGCCTCAGGGTTCCCCTTGCCTGTGTCCTGGTGTTTAATTCTACTGTGGTAGAATATAAAAACTGTGTTTCCTGACTGATTTCTGCAGACACCATGACTTTCCTGCTGATCACTCAGGCATATGTTCTTTGCATCACCTTTGAGTAGGTCTCACTTGGAAATCTTGTCCTTTTGCATAATGTCTCCAAGACACAGCCTTTCTTCTACACCTGCATGGATAAAACTCCAATCCAGGTGCTTACCATCTTCCATCCTGATTATGGCTGTAACCTTGGGTGTAGCCCTCCCCAAAACACAGATGGGTGTGATGGAGGGACACCTAACCTGGTGACCCTTCAGAATAATTTCTCTACCCACAGGCTGCCGGGAGTGTGAAAGGTCTGAGACCTCTGCAGGAGAGCTTGTTGGGACCATACTGATGGCCAAACTGCGCCCAGGGCTTGTTTAGCTCAGTGCTCACTGGTCAGCATTAAAAGCAAGGACCTAGTAAT
Source organism: Burhinus bistriatus (assembly GCA_013397275.1). NCBI lineage: Eukaryota > Metazoa > Chordata > Aves > Charadriiformes > Burhinidae > Burhinus > Burhinus bistriatus. The sequence goes on from VYXH01005906.1 coordinate 84,762, forward strand.
TTAAAAGTGTAGACAAAGGCACTTACATAGTTCCCTCCTTGATAGGAGAGATTATCCATGTCCTGCCAAAGTACCATGCCAACAGTGAGGGTTTGGTAGATGAAAACCCCAGAAGGGAAGTGGTCAATCTTTCAGATACACCAGAGGTTGAAGAGACCTACAGGGTGACTGTGATGAGATGGGATGCAGGACATCTGCTTGTGCTGCCAGACAAGGCATGTGAGCAGATGAGCTCAAGCAGAATCATCTCAGCAACCTGATCCAGGAGCCATCACTGATGGTGCTGGGGAAGGACACCGAAATCCCAACCTGAGAATGACAACCACGAGCACACAGGGAACTGGCTGACTTGGCCAGGACATGGCTGGTGTCCACCAAAGGCAGAAACTCTTCCTCTAACACCTAGGATGTGGGACATGAGCCAAAAGGAAAGGAGATGAAGTGTCTGTGGGCTGAATCCCTCCATCTGCACTACAAGGTTGTCTTCCGTTCCTCTCTTTGTGTTTCTCCAGGGCTTCCCATCTCCTGGTACAGGGTGGGATATCACATAGTGATAAGAGCTAGGTAATGGTAGCCAAACTCCTCTGGCATTTCCAGGCATGGCTTGGGCAGCCTTGAAAAGAGAGGAAAAAGGAAGAGCTTGGCTGCAAGCCTTCTCTAGAGACAGTTCATCTTATCCCACTACTAACATCAGTGATATGCCGAAGCTGAGGTTCTGCTTATGGTACCGCTGGCAGGTCTTCAGCTGCCATCAGCGGGGCAGGGCTGGACCACAAACACTTGGTAGTGAAGCCCAGTGAGGTCATGTGGAGAAAACAATGAAGGAATCCCTGGGGCTGTGTGATCTGTCCCTCAGCATCTTACTGCTGATCTGGATGTCTCCAAGCACTCTCTAGAGATGGATACCATGCGCCCTCACCAGATGGGTCTGGAGGTGGACATATGATCACATCACGGGTATGACATGGAGGGCAGGCTATGAGAAGGTGGTGCCTGGGATGGGCCGTGACAAGGGAGAACCATGATCCTAAACTGCAACTAGTTAGTGAAAGAAAGGTGGGCTCAGTGAGTCATTTGTGCATGAAGGAGTGGACCCTCTTTTCCTTTCCAACATAGCAAGAAGAAAGCAAGTGACATACACCCTGTCATGTTAGCATTGTGATCTCTTGGCCAAGGAGGCCAGAGCAACTTCCCCTGTTCAGAAAGCCTTTGGAGGGAAGGGTAGGCTCCCTCATGGCTTGTTAGGTGATAAAATGCCAACAGTAAGAAAGTCTGGGTAACTCCACACATGAAAGTGGCAGTGCCCAAAGCTGCAATCAGCTCCAGGGCTGGTCTTCAGGAACTACTGGGCCCAGGACTGGGTTTGTTTCCTTTGCTGAGCCACCCAAAAGACAGCATCACCAGAAGAGAGAAGGGAACAAGTAAGAGCAGAAGCCAGTCCCTGAGGCATGGTCTGCTCTTTGCAGCTGCTTTGCTTCTTCCATACATGTGTAAAACATAGCCAAACTCCAGCAAGAACACTGTTATGAACAGTGCTGGGTTTGGGAGAGTGCTTGGTTACCCATCAGCCTACAGCTCTGCCATGGGAGGGCTGTGCGACCTCGGTCACATCATCGCGTCCCCTCTCCCCTGCCTGCAAGCCTGGAGATGAAAAGGGAGATGAATAGGGGACAACCAGGGGGTGGTGGCCGGGTTGTCCTCCCCGAAGGGGTGGGGAGGATGTTTTTCTGAATGGAAGTTTGTCTCTGGGTCCCTGCCTGGGTCGGTTATCTCTGCTGCTATTTCTGTCGGCAAGAAACAGCTGAGCCTGTGCCAGACGTGGTGGTGGCAGGGGGCCGGAGAGGAGCGGGGCAATGGGAGAGGGTGGGGAGCTGGGGCAGGTCCTCTGCTGGAGGAGAAAACCGCAAGACCCCGCCAAGGTCTCAGCCAGTGCCGGAGATAGCCGGAGTCCCCTGGAGATGGGGCCGGCCCTGGGGTGGGCACTTGGTGGCTGAGCTAAGTGGGATCGGTGACAGGCTGCACATGAGTGCCGATAAGAACTGGGAAGCGGTAGCCAAACTCCCACAGTCTCTTCAGGCATGGCCAGGCACCCTGGGGACTGGAGGAGGAGAAGGCAGCCTGGGGGGCTCGGTCCAGGGAGACCCCGATGGATGGCTTTGAGCTGCCCTGCTCGTGGGGACTGCATGACCTCCAGTCAATCCATCTTCTCCGGGGATGGTGGGTGGGGAGGGAAACAGGTTCACCCCCTCCACCACCCCCAAGAAGGAAAGTTTCATGGTAAGATGTGGAAATTGCTTTTTTCGACCTTTTTTGGTTTTGATGGCTTATGAAGGAATTTTTCTGCTGAATGCTCTTGCTTTTCAGTTTGCACAAGGGAAAAACAATATCGGAGTCACAGGATGTTTCTGTGGGAGGTTTAATCCTGTCAAAAAACACCCCCTTCAGTATGGATGTCTCTAACAGCCCGTATCCCAAGATAGCCTTTACTACTGTAAGATATTATAAAGATAATATTCTACGATATTTCTTAAAAATGTAATAAATGGGTTTTTATACCCTGGGACACCTCCTTCAGCTTTCCCCAAAAGCAGCTGATCTAGGTTGCCCTGGCTGGAGCAGGGAGTGGATCAGAGGTCTCCCGAGGTCCCACCCAGTCTCAGTTCCTCCGTGTTTTCATGAACTGTTCTCCAGCATTCGTCTTTGGGAGAGAGAGTTTTCCTTGCTCCCATATTACAGCTGGGTAAACTGAGGCAGGAAAGCTTGCAAAACCATTGAGAGGCAGGAATGGAGACCAGCTCTCCATGTGCCTGGTCACATGCTGTAGGAAAAGCTCTACCCTGAAGCTGAACGATTGCCAGACCTTAAATAAAGTTGTTTCCCACAGTAAGCCTTTACTGACCTCCTGTTTGCCAGGATGCTGGCTCAGGCAGACTCAGCCCAGAAGGAAAAAATGCACCGATTTTACATTCAGCATTTTTGTCACTGTCTGGGAGGAGCATCTGGCCCCAGGGATGTTTCTGGACCAGTGCATGCACTCATCCAGACAGGCAACACCTCCGTGACAGCAGACATTGTTGGTAGCTGTTTTGCTGCGTGTCTTTATTGACAGTGGAGCTAAAGAAGAAGATCTGGTTTAGTCCTGGGATTTCTCAAGGAGGACAAACCGTTGGGGGAAGCCTCCTCTCTGTTCCCCCTATGGGTCGTGCAAATGATTTCACTAGGTAATCAGTGCATGGTTGAATGTTAATTTGGGAGCTGTCTCCTTCCCGAAACGTATCGCTGAGGCCAGCCAGCAATGCCCTATGTCATTTTGGCAAAGCAATGACACTGGCACGCTCATCTCTCTGTATCATTGCTGCTTATGGAGGGAAGAGGGAACCCTGGATTTGCTCATGATTGTTTTGCATGATGCAGGATTGGGTCTGCAGCCTCGTAACCTCTTGCCAGGTGTTTGCCCGATCCAACCCAGGATGGCCCCACAAAGATGGGTTTCCAGAAACTTTTGTGGTGCGTGGATGCCTTGGTTTTACCATCTGGTATATCAAGTTTTCCTGGCTAATGGAGGACCTCCCCCACATGCCTCAAAACAAACATATCTGTGTGCTCACTGCCTTGTGGAGAAAAGGAAAGGAGAGGAAAGGAGAAAGGCAAGGTCTGCTAAGTCCCCCCTCCAGATGTCCACTGATATCTCTTGAGCTCAAAGCACAGTCCCAGGTACAGGGAGCAGAGCTGCCAGCTCAGGTGATGTGACCGCTGGGGACAGCTCACATAGACACATGATCATGGCAGGTTGAAAAATATAATATTTTCAGGGAAACAGGATTTTTCTTTTGCTTTACATGAGACCTGGCTTCTTTCTATTCCTGGTGGCGTGTGGTGGCCTCTCCTCTGACACTTGGCTTGTATATTCCTGTCTGGTTCCTCGTTCCTTGTGTCATTGTGCCTTGGTCCATGCAAGTTGGTCCATGCTTCACCTGTGTTATCTGGCCCATGACCCCACCAGTGGGGCCCTTACCTCCAGTACCATTAGCTCACCTTCTTTAGCCGGTGCAGATATCACTCCTCCAGAGCAAATTCTCCCCACTTCGGTGACCCACAAGCTGTGAAGGCAGGGAACAGCAAAGAGATGGGCAAGGAGCACCTGGGCGAGAAAACAACTGGAGGTGTCTCTGACCTCTGACAGGCTGCCACTCCTGCAGTCCAGCTGGACTGCTTATCTGCTGGATGGTCAGGTTTGGAAGACCTTCTGGACTCCTATAGGAAACTCTTCAGCCCTTCAGTTGCCTGGATGGTGAAAGAGCAATCTGGAAAAAATCTTCTGTTCTCGAGCAGCACAGCATGGACATGGATGCATTGTGCTTATGTACAGATAAGAGAATGTCCAAAATGCCAAGGCACCTTCTCCTTCACCACCGTGCAGGATGGTATTTACTGGCCTTGTAACACCACCTTCCTTCACAAAGATCATTTATTAATCTAAGGATGACCGCTGCCCTCATGAGAGCATTACTGCTGCAGAGAAACTCGTCCATGAGAAGCACACTTGTCTCTGTCCCACGCTCAAGTCACAGAAAGTCTCCACACATGTTTCGAGATTCAGTTTTAGGTCAGGATGGTCCAGCTGGTGGCTTGGGGACTGGCAATGGCTGGTGGGATGATTCTGCCCGTCTCCGAAGGCGTTTTGAAGGCTTTCACCACGTGACTCTGGTGAGTGACAGGGCTGTTGTGGGGGCTGATAACTGGATTAGCTCGAGCCAAAATTGCTTCTGCTTACACTCAGCAGGACCTTGGTTCATCCCCCACTGTGTCAGCTCACTGAGTGCAAGGGACCCTTTTCCAGCCTGTGCTGAACCCACCGCGGTCAGTCACCCCCCTGGGGACTCTGCTAATGAACTGTGCTTGAAGACCATCATCTCCCAGCAGATAGCAGCTCCCCAAGGAACAGACAGCCTGGGAGTGCCGGTGCTGATGGTGACACCTCCCATCCCTCACAAAAGCACAGCCGCCACCTCTCCACACCAGCTACCAGAAGTAATCACATCACTGAGAAGACAAAACGCGCACTTTTTTCCCCTGTCATGAACTTCCATACATTTTCTCTCTCATGTGCTCAGCGTCAGGAGATGTCTGGTGCTCAGATAGGGCTGCCCCTTGACTGTGGACCATACATTAAAAGATTGTATTGTCATCCAGCCCCATCCTTGGAAACACCAGCCTGGAGAGTCCATAATGCACTTAACGGGCAAATCCATAAATTTCCTCTTTGGGGAGATAAACTTATTCACACACCAGCAAGGGGGACTTCAGCTTCACCTCTGCCTTCAGAGATGGCTCTTTTGGTCAATTACCTCCCCATGGTCCCGAGATAGTATTGCCAAACTTTTTACCTTGAAGCAAAACCAAAGCAGTGTTGTCTTGGGCTTTCCTTGTAAGCACCAGCTTGGCAGGAGAGGTTATTTAATTTTTTTTTCATCCCACGAACCATGTTTTATTTGAGGTGGCTGCTTCAAAGGGCTGCTATGGGCCAAGCAGAAACCCAAAGCTTAGGAAGAAAGGGGCTAATGGCAACTTGGGGTATGCTTGAACTTGCCTACCCTGGAATAAATCTAGTGGTTTCCAGAGCAGATGTAGAGACTCCCTGAAATCACATCTGTATTCTCAGCTACTTGGCCTGCAGACCTGAGATGCATTGCCATTGCAAGTGCTGCCAGCTCCAAGACCTTCCCATCATCCAGCTGCAGGTTTGGTTTTGTCCCCACAGCTCCTGCAGCTGCACAAACCTCGCTGTTTCCTGGTGCCCCAGGACTGTGGCATCGGGTCCTTCAGGCTGGGGATGGACTGCCAGGCTTAAAGAGCCATGCCTTACTTCTGCTCCTTCTGTCTTCTCTGCACAAAGACCTAGAAAGCTGGCTGGAGCTTCCTTCCCCCAGTCCTGGGAAGGATCACTCTGACACCAAGGAGGGGTCATACCCCTTGAGATCTTGCTAACCCAGCCAACATCCTTACAGAAGGTCTCTCCGTTTGTATGTACACCCATATGAATTAAGAGATGTGTTTTTCAGGAAGAGTGTTTTCGGATCTCACCCAAGGAATTTAGGACTGTCTCGACTAGGCGAGGAGGCTGTAGGTCTGACACAACTGCTTTGCCAACACATCCCTCCAAAATCCCGTTTTTCCTCTCTTTCTTTCATAGAGTAGGGGAACATGGGGTGGGTGAAGGACGGGGTGGGTGAAGGACGGGGAGGGTGGGCGTTCGTGCCCACGTACCTTCTCTCCTTCCCCATCCTCCCCATCACCCTCCCCAGCCCCTTCCCCTCTTCTCAGCCACGATAAGCTCGCCAATGGAAAAAATGTCACACATATCTCACTTCCAGTGTGTGGGAGTTGCTGATAGCTGCACGAAGATCTGGACAATAAAGCCTCCTGACAGCTTTCGTGTCTGTCCCAGGCATGGGGACCTGGTCCTGGAGGAAGGGCTGAGCACTCACAAGGCTTGGGGAAAGGTCCTGCAAGCGGTGGCCGTGGCGAAGAGGATGGAGAGGGGAAAGGGGGCCGTTACCTCCCCTTATCTGGGGTGTAAAGCCTTTCCCCTGCACTTTCCCCAAATTCAGCATCACCTCTCATCCCCGGGGCATCTCCGAACCAAAAGCCACAAACTTTTGGCTGCAGGTGGCTTTGCTGGCATGATGGGGAGCAGCTCGGCAGCTGCGTGCTGCGGTGTTTGTTTTGGAGCATCCCCACCGGCCAGCACTCCCTCCTCGGGGAGAGGGGGGCTGCGCTGCTCCAGCATTGCTGTTCTTCCACACGGGGCTGCCGAAAGAGCCCAGAGCACCTCGCCAGGAGGGTGAAGTCATTTATTTACGCCTGGAAAAAAAAAAAGTACTTTATTACACAGCCTCTGAGACGTTAGGGCTGAGCAACAGCCAGGCTTTTGCTCTGACGCCGACAGCCAAGGTCAGCACGGGGCAGTCCTGGTGGTTGTGTCTTTTCTTAGTCCCCTTATAGGGGTGTACAAACAGGACATCAATTTATTCATGTAAAAAAAAGTGCCAAGATTTTGCTGGCAGAGGTTCATTTGACCGAGAGAAGCGTCTCCACGGTGGCGGGTCACCCTGGGCTCCCTTCGCCATCCGCAGAGATAAGAAAACCCTTGTAAGATATAATTTCTTGCTGCACAGAGAGTGTTCCTCCAGCTCCCAAGGGAGCTGTGGAGGCCAAGAGGATGGACACTTTTGCTTCGTAGGTGTTCAAATCACTTACCCAAGGCAAAGGCTCGGCTCTGCCTGAGATGAGAGGGGCTCTTCTGAAACACGGCTTAGGTGTGAAAGAGTCCCTGAAGGTGACCCTGATTTTATAGCACTCCTAGTTTTTCAGTGTCTATTTTCTCACTGTAATTACAAGTGAGAATGATTTTTACAGGAAATCTTCTTTTTTTCCAAGCAAAAAAAATTTTGATTTTATGAATTTTGCAGATAGAAAAAGAACCACTCACTGTTTACATCTCTGCCCCATGTTTTGGGGACAGTTGTTCCTGTCTCCGTTTTCATCTAGATCACTGATTTCCAAAGCAGGGTGTGAGCAAGACAATCCATTGGGATGGGGGAAGAAAATATTCTTTGTACCATTAAGAAATAATATAAAATAAAATAAAAATACTGAAAGATTGTTGCTGTAGGGAGCTGCTTCTCTTTTTGGGCTGCAGCTCCCGTGTCCCACAAAGCTTTTCCCTCCTGAGGGCTGTGTTGTAGGAAATAGGAAGCACAGTTTGTTTCTAGGTTTAGCCAAAAATATTTCATTCTTTTCTGGTGAAAGCACTTTTCTTGAGGGAGAGAAGAAAAGAGGGGGTGGCATTAGAGGTTATTGCTGTTTTATGGAGAATGAAGGTTTTCCCTTTGAAGTTGGGGAAAAATTGCCAAAAACATTTAGGGGAGGACCAACGCTCCATCTCAAAATCATTTCCATGGCAAATTTGTAGCCAACCCTGCCTGAAATCACTCCCAACCCCAAGCTTTGGGTAAGGGGCAGAGGGATTTACTTCCCTCTCTCTGCCCTGGCCTCCTCCTTTGATGGCAAGGGGGATCTTTTAACCCTTTGCAGACGGACACGCAGGATTTTCCAGGTTGCCCACCTGGGATGTGAGAGGTTAAACTCTCCCAGGCCTTAGCAGGGGCAAAGGTGGGCGACAGCATCGCCCTTGACTCGGGCTGGGCTGCAGCACAGAGGCGCTTTCTTCTCCTCTGCCGTGGCGGATAGCCGGCTCCATCCTGTTGGGAGCAATTTCCCTCTGCAGCTCCTGCCAGAGAGCGTGCACACACACAGACACACACACACACGTACCCATGTGCACACCCAGGCGTGCATGCTTCTCACAAGGCTCACGTTCAGGGGCTCCTCACCTCCTTTCCCTTGCAACCCCGGCAGCCCGTCCTCGAGATGTCATCCTGCCCCTGATAAGGCGCGGAGGCGTCTGCGAAAGGAAGGTTTCCAGTTGCTCCCGGCGCCAGGCAGGGTAGGGGCAGACATGTCTAACCCTTGCCTCCCCCCCCCGGCAGTGGCCAAAAACAGATGACATCACCCCCTTGTCCCCTGTCCCCTCGCCAGCATCCCTATCAGCCCCACGGCAAGGCGTGTGCATGGAGGAGCGAGGAGGAAGAGGGAAGGCGAGGAGGGGGAGGAGGTCAGGGGAAAGGAGGGAAGATGAAGGTTGGAGCTGGAAGTTGGTTACTTTGGCAAAAAGACAAAGTTCTGCAAAACTTCACCGGCCAGACTTCAAAAAGGTGGAAAAACTGGAGGCTCGTTTCTGGCAGGTCTTGTTATCAAGGGGAACCTTATCTGCTCGACGGGACTGATGGCTCATGCGAGCCAGAGTGGCTGCTAACCTCTGGCTGAGCTTTCTGAGGCCCCCAAGCAGCCGGACTGTCACTCAATGGGGTGGAGAAGCATCCAGGAGAGGGGGCTGCGTGAAGGCATTGCCTCCGTGTTTGCAGCCTGCGGAGTCAGAGGAGCAAGGATGGGGGTATCCCCAGCCCGGGAGCCCACGGGACCCCAGTCCCTCACTGGTTTAATTCACGGTGGTAAGAGGAGACGGGTAATCTGTCCTCACCCATACAGAGGTGGGACAGATCTCCACTGGGTGTCAACTGGTACAACTGAGCCACTGGTTTTAGTGGTTTCCCTCAGTTTCCTCCAGAACAAGACTGGTCCATCTGGGGTAGATAGTAGAGTGGGTTTAGGTTAAAGCCAGGTGTGTAGCTGGAGGTTTTGCCATCCGAGGAAGCTTTTGGGTGGCAGTTTTGGCCACCTCCTTGCTTGCATGTCCTAGATAACAAGCTGGGTGTTTTCCAGAGGTCAACCTTCCAGGTTTTCTCTGGAGGAGACTTTCATATCCCATCATGCCTTCTCTCTCCTCACACCTCCAAGACATCCTGTTCTTGTTCACCCTGCACCACCTCCTCTCCTAGGTGAGGATCTGCTCCTGGGGTCCTGCTCAAGAGCACATCGTGGTGGGCAATTCCCCTTCCTTCTTAGCACCACAGTCAACGTTTACTCCCCGGTGAGGAGTTGCTGTAAACGAACATGGTCTTGGCCCATTCCCACTTGTAATTCTACCCAATAGATCAGCACATGCAGGAAATCAGGTGGCGATGCCCCTCATGTGATGTTGGGATATGGTCTGAAATACAAGAGTTTATTCTCTTTCACCTTCCAAAACACTTTCCTTTTCCTTTTCCTTTTCCTTTTCCTTTTCCTTTTCCTTTTCCTTTTCCTTTTCCTTTTCCTTTTCCTTTTCCTTTTCCTTTTCCTTTTCCTTTTCCTTTCCCTTTCCCTTTCCCTTTCCCTTTCCCTTTCCCTTTCCCTTTCCCTGACATGTGTCCCAGGCCTCCCTTTTTTTGGGGGGAGTGCTCAGGATAACGGGGTTTGGAGGGTTGCTCCGCAGCCAGGGCAGTGGTTTGCTGGCTCTGGTATCTCCTTCTCCTCCTCCACATGTATCTCCATTATTTCCCCTCTCCCTGGCAAGAATTTTCTCCCTTTTTTCCCCACTAAGCAAACAGCATATTTTCATCTATTTTACAACCACCACAGAAGCAAGTGCTTCATACATGTCATCGTGCAGGGCCTGTCCAAAGTCAGGCTGGCTGCTTCAGTTCTCTTCTGCCCCCAGACCCACAACCACACTCAGCCTGGGGTACCCCTCAGTGAGACCAGAAAAGCTCCATTTGCTTTTATCATCAGCCTTATGAACAGTTTCTCTTTTTATTTAAACCTTACACTATGCAAGTAAGATTTCATATGAGAATCACTGCATACAGAAGTGTGGCAGATGCAGAACCCACCACACTCACTGTGCAACCACTGGGTGAAATGTTTTGCCCATGGGAGTGGGATTTCTCCATCTCACCCACCTTTACCTTGTCTCATAGGTGGATAACCTGAGCCATCCACCCAGGTTCACCTTGTTGTTGTTATGGGGGAGGAAGAGGCACTTCTAGAGGGCAAATCATACCTCTGTCTTGGATCCATCTCCTTGAAGATGATGGATCCTTCTGTGGTCTCTTCTGTAGATGGATAGAGCAAGAGATAGAGGTTGATAAGGGATGTGACAGGGACAGAGATAGAGATATGGGCTAGAAGAGAGACTTCATAACCACTTGGACAAGCCCAGCAGATCCCTCTCTGGCTTCCACCCTGGAAGGGCACAGGTGTCCCCTTGGTCCTGTGCCACATCTGACAGCCTTGTGCAGATGTTTTGGGTACCCCAGTGCATCTCAAGCAGCTCTGAATGTGGGCATGTGCATCAAACCCTAAGCGTTAGGCAGGATGGTCCATCTCAGAGGGAAACACGGCTGCACTCTGGACCCAGAAGGATATATAAAACCAAGAGGTTTATTGGTGATGGACAAACCAAGCTGCGGCTGCAGGCGCAGAGATGTCCGAGAGCAGATCCTACATACAGTTGTGGTTGCAGGTTCACTGGGCTGGTCTCCCTGGGGTGCCGGGGTTCATCCCAGCGTGGCTGCTCTCATCGGCAGCAGCGCAGGCGGCCGTTGCTGCAGCTCCCTTCCCAGCGCTCCATGTGGAAGCAAAGCCTCCGGCAGTGGCCGTGGTTGCTTCTGCACTGCCGGCTGTCCAAAAGGCCTCTTACTGCAGGGGAAAAGGGGATGGAAGACTTTCTTAAGGGACTTGGGAACTCACCTGGGACCCTGCTGGTGTCACTGGGTGAGCAATGAAAAACTTGCAGTTGGCAACAGGGAAATTCAGCTGGCTTCATGGTGAAGGTCAGATGTGCTTGGGAGGAGCATCTCCCTCCAGCAAGCACTGGGCGTCTCTTAAAGACTACCCTAGGCTAGATGGCCAGCTTGGGTTGGCTAAGTTAGGTTAGATGAGTTAGGGGAGGTGGATCCATTGGGCAACATCACAAGTCAGAGAAGTCTCTTTTTGGAACAGGTGTTTTATCTATTAGTTTGTTTGGGGTTTTTTGTGATTGTTGGTTTCTTGGGGTTTTGGGGTTTTTTGTTTGTTTGTTTGTTTTTTCTTAAATCTTCCAGTTTTGGTTAAAAGGGTATGTGCTCGTTCTCGTTACACACAGCAGGAACACCAAGTTTGAGGTTTCTGGAGGGATACACTGATGGGTATCCACCACCAGTGGCGTGGGCAAACCCTTCTCTCTCCTCCCTTTATCCCTAGGACTTCGGTTAACTAAATGAGAGCATCAACAGGCTAAGCAAGTAAATCTCCTCTTCTTGATATCAGGTTTGTTTTCTGTGAAAGTTATACCATCATAGTCCTAGTAACACCACAGTGACCTTACAGCTGACTGAAACGTGAATTCCTAACACATGTACACAGGCAACCAGTGGAAAAGCCCAGCCAAGGAAGATTTTTCTATTAAAACAGAATCCTAAAAGAAAACAGACAGACAAAAAATAAACCAGCAGTCTTTCCCCCCACTTTTTTGCCTGGAAGATGATTTTGATTTCATGGGGTTCTCCTTGTTTTGTGGAGGATGAGGCTTGTATCCTGGTCAGGAGCAGAGCTCCTTTCTTAGGCTCAACATTTCTGGGTGGGTTTTGAGGGGATGGAGACGAGGGGCCATACCGTCTATGAACCGGAGACACCTGCATCCAGGAACTTCATGGACACCATTTCAGAAGAAATTTGTTCCTTGGAAGCAAGAGTCAGGTCAGCCTTGCCTTGATTTGGTTTGACTTGAGGGCCCTGTCTTGTCCTTTTCTACCTAGAGGTAGGAACCCAACTTTTGTCTCTCCACAATCCTGCAGAAGCCCCTGTTGAGTATTTTGTCCTTACCGGGAACGTCCTGGAGGAGAAGAATGACAACGACTGCAAAGAGCAGCTGAAGAATCCGCATGGCTGAACGTGAGTGGGAGTTCCACCACGAGGAGGAGTGAAGTGCTGTAAAGAGATGGAGAAGAGGGAAATCCTGGATTTATAGCACCCAGGGGTTGTGTAACGCTCCTGGAATGGAGGGAACTTTATCAATCTCAGATGCATTTCAACATGACAGCAAACAGTTACACTGGGATGTACCCACTCTGGAACACACCACGTTACAGAAAAAGGAAAAAAAAAAACAAAAAAAAAAAGAAAGAAAGAAAGAAAGGCAGGGTTTTGTCAACAAATTGCACTGAACACTGGGGAGTCTGCTACTGCTTGCTGCTGGAGACAGGACGTTGGGGCTGACCCAGTCTGGCTCTTCTTGTGTTTGTAGGCTCGAGCATATGATGTTAAAATCCCATCCAAGTGTTTGCAGTATCCAAGATTTTCCTTTTTTTTTATTTTTTTTTGATTTCCAGCTCCCAGTCTCTGTGTTTAGCACTGACACAGTCAAGTGTGAAAAAATCCAGTTTCCTCCACAGCAATCCCCGGCACACAAAATTGGCTTGAAAATCATGGGATCCTTAAAAAGTAAAAGGTCTTTTGTATTTCCCAACTTCAAGGCTCCAAAGAGACTGTTTGCCAAGGTTTTATTTACAAATGCCAAGAAAAATGGCTATTTAGCATCTTATTCATTTATGTACTTATTAAATGGGAAAGCTGGGATACAACCATGCAATTATCAGGAGCGGGAGCGTTAGGAGACCTTATGTATTACAGCTCTCCTAAGAATGCTGGCAGGGTCTCTGGTTTGTACGAGTTCTCCAGGTCCATTCCAGGAAAACAGTGGAGGTGGGACCTGAGTTTCAACTTGGGAAAACAACGCAAAGCAAATAACGAGCAGAAATCGCCCCCAACCAACAACCAATAGAGGAAGAGGAAAGAAACTTTATAAAGGTTTCTTTTTACAGCAACGACGCGGCAGAAGGAATCACCAAGTCTTCAATTTTGCCTTTATAAATCACCTTGATGGCTTTTTATTTGCAGGTTGTGTGCCAAGGAGTGCTGGAAAATGTAAAACCGATGGCCTTCGGGCTGCTTGAACAGAACGAGGATCACCTTCATCAAACAGTGCAGATAAGGGGCCCTTCACCAGCTGGACTTTGGATCACAGGACACTGAGCATTTAAACAGGGTGTCGTGCGAACTGGCCACACACAGCCAGGGGAAAGAACACGGGTCTGTGACCCTATCTGCAGGGGGAATGGTTGCAAAGATGTGTGTAGAGCCCCTCTCTAGAAGTGTTGGTCCATTGCGTATCTGGTGGTACCGCTTGGTGCAGTTGGCGGGAGACCATAACCCACCCTGTGCCTCTGAGGATCAACATCTCCGAGATGAAAGATGGTGCAAGGGGGCTGGAGCAGGGTTTATCCAGAAGAAACGAGACTGCAGCTCTTGAGCTACAACCCGAGCAGGGAGGAGCGTGTGGATGCTCATACGAGTGTCCTGCTCTCTGACGTGCCTGAACATGTGTGTGCGGGCGTCTTGATGGACTCTAGAGAGGAGCTTTAGCACAGAGCCAGAGCACCACATGGCCACGGTGTTCCCAGTGATGGATGGCAAAACGCCATCTTTTATCTCTAGCTCAGCTGCTCTCCCTTGGTGGGAGCAGCACCATCTCAGCGGATGAGCTGCGTCTGGAGCTGTTTGCACGCTGCAGGCTCCACAGGGGCAGGCACAAAGGTGGTCAGGATGCGTCCTCCACACCACCGCGAGCTCCTGCTCTGCAGCTGCGGTGCATGGGTCAAGTTGCAGAATGTGCCTTGGGAAAGAGAGCCAAAACCAGATGATACCAACATAAACCAGATTTCCCCCAGAAATCAGGAGCAGGATGTCTCTGTCCCCTGGGCGATTGCTCTGACAGCATGTGGGCTTGCTCCCTCCAGCACGGTCCCTACGCTGTGTTGGCCTCCGCCTCTGGTGAGCCTACTGGGGCTGGTCCATCAGCCTCTCACCCTTCCCTGCTCTCCAACCTGCCACCAGATGGGTTTTTTTTTCCAGATCCCACTGTGCACAAAGGCTGATCTGTGCTTAGCAACACCTGGCACAAAAGTTAGCTCTTGGGCACCCTCAGAGGTTTTGAGGCTGGGGAAGGGTCAACTCAATCCGCACCCACCCCACAGCCCCAAATGGGAGGGCTGACTCCACTGACTTCATCTGCCTTTGCTCCATGACCTAAGCAGCTGGATTTTTAAAGTGCAGCCTGGGATAAATTTACGCCAGCAGTAGCTCAGAGGACCACAGGGGCAAATCTTTTGGTGATGTGAAAGCCTTGCAATGCTTCCCCCGCCTTCCCATCTCACCGGTGGCTTTTTACCAAACTCCAGGCCAAGCAAGTGCTGATCCAGCCCTGCAGTTCAGCCCAGGAATAAACTACCTGGGCTCAATTCTGGGCTCTACTCTGGCCCAAAAACCCACCATGGCCATGGGCAGTCTTTCACTGTGGACCAGCCTGCTGGACCATCCACCTCCTGCCTATTACAACAGCCCTATGGGGAGGTCTGAATTAGAGTAAGCACAGAGCATTTGTGGTATTTTTCTCAACTTTTCTCCTGCTCTCAGGCTATTTTCCGGTCTGGGGAGAGAAGTTTTACAGGGCAATATCCTTCAACAGGGAGTTTCACAGGTCTGCAGCTGGTTACATAAAGGAACATTTCTGTTTTTTTTTGTTTTAAATGTGTCTCCCACCAGTTTCCCAATAGTTCTTGTGCATAACGAGACCATGAACAGTCAGACTCCATTCACCCTCAGCGCTTTTCAGCTGACTTTCCTGATCCCCTAAGACTTCTGCCATATCCCTGCTAAACTACCCAATGCCAGCTGTGCTTTGCAAGAGATGCTTCTGGACTCAACCTCCATCCAGAAGGCTCTGTCGTGCCTCCTGCCCACTCTCCTGTCCCCCATGAGCCCAGGGGAGATGTTTGAGGATAATCCCAAAACCCTATGCATGTTCAGGTCTACAGGCATCTGGTGGGTCATACATATCCCTTAAAACACATAGGTCTTCAGGCTCATGAGATGTTTAAGTGTTCACTGAAGTTCATGGAGACCTAGCACTCATGTCAGCCACCTAAACAGGCATTTGTTAGCATTTGGGATGCTCTGGGGTACCCAAGTCACTGGGCTGGTAGGTGTGATGCCAGATCTATGTGCCCTTCTTCTGTGGCAGCTGGAGGTCAGAGGCAATATGCTGAACATCTCAAGTGCATCTAGTACATGGTGTGTGAAGCACATCACACTGATTACATTGGCAGCTAGACTTCATGTAGGCCTTAGAATCATAGCATCATAGAATCATCTACGTCAGAAGGGACCCTTAAGATCATTGAGTCCAACCCAAAACCACTACTAAACCACAACCCTAAGCACCACATCTACCCATCTTTCAAATGACTCCAGGGATGGTGATTCCACCACTTCCCTGGGCAGCCTGTTCCAATGTTTGACAACCCTTTCAGTGAAGAATTTTTTCCTAATAACCAATCTAAACCTCTTCTGGTGCAACTTGAGGCCATTTCCTCTCATCCTGTTGCTTGTTACTTGGGAGAAGAAACCGACCCCCACCTCACCACAACCTCCTTTCAGGGAGTTGCAGAGAGCGAGAAGGTCTCCCCTCAGCCTCCTTTTCTCCAGGCTGAACAACCCCATTTCCCTCAGCCGCTCCTCACAAGACTTGTGCTCCAGACCCCTCACCAGCTTCATTGTCCTTCTCTGGACACGTTCCAGCACCTCAATGTCTTTCTTGGAGTGAGGGACCCAAAACTGGACACGGTATTCAAGGTGGGGCCCCACCAGTGCCAAGTACAGGGGGGTGATCACTGCCCTAGTCCTGCTGGCCACACCATTGCTGATACAGGCCAAGATGCCGTTGGCCTTCTTGGCCCCCTTGGACACACTGCTGGCTCATATTCAGCCAGCTGTCCATCAACAGCCCCGGGTTGTTCCCTCGTGCACCCTTCTTCTGCACCATGCTCCACTCCACCAATGAGACACACTATGTTCCTGGTCTCACAGCCTGCTGCAGCTTATTTGCTGTCCTAGTGCAAAAAGATTTCATTTTATGTGGTCTGAATCTGCAAATCCCTCCTTTGTCCCTATTTTTTTTTTTTTTTTGACAAGATGCTGTTCTTTGCCCCACATCAAATGAACACACCACACCTTGTGTCTGCACAGATAAGCTCACCCGGCAGCTGCATGGCCATATCCAGACATCTGTTATGGATTGTCCCTGGCATGTGCCCACCTCCGAGCTGTGCCAAGGAACAGTTTGGCAAAGTGCTACCTTGCTGATAGCATGTGTGGGTATCTGCTAATGTCTGAGCCTCAACCTCACGTGACTGGATTTACTCGTGTAGATATAGCCTCTGAATCCAGACCCGTTTTACCTTCCTAGCATGCCCCTGGAGATGGTAGGGTGATAATGTCTTTCACTCCACAGGAGGTGGAGGAGCAGCTATGTAAGCAGGCTGAAGATGACCCCCTTTTTTTCTGCATGGAGGCGAAGGGAGAGCCTGGCATGCAGGTGGTTGCACTGATTTGTGTGGGATTGCTGGGGATGTAAGGAATAACCTGGATCTAAGGGGCTTGTCGGAGGCTATGAGATCACAGCTTCCCAAGTAGGAGCCCATCTGACCACCGTTCTGCTGCTGATTACGCAGCTCCGTTACAATGACGTTTTAGGGCAGAAGAGGAGGATTTAATCTCCATCTGTCTCTCTCTGCCAAACAAACGCTGGCCTGTTGCCTGGGAACAGCAAACAAATTCCAGTGAGGAGGACGTTCATGCCATGTTTTGATGAACAAACATCTCCAGTTATTCATGAGGCTTGTGGGCATGAGGGTAGGGCTCTACCCTAGTTGTCTGTCCCCAGATATGTCTGGATGGTTTCTGGGTCTCCTTTCGGAGCTGGTATAGGTCTGCTAGGGTAGTACTGAAGAACCCCTATTTTGTAGCCTTCTGAGCTCTGTCAGGTACAAGTGGCTGGAGTTAAAGGCTCAATCCAGCCTTTTCCACAAAAATCCTCTTTCTAATTTGGCTTTATCCCATGTGGGCAAAAACTTTTCAGAGTGGACTGCTAGCCTGATTTAAATTCTCACCAGCCTGCATCTCGTAAGGGATGGTAGAGTTCACCTTCTCGTTTCTTCTGACTTCCCCTTTAGCTTGCCCGACTGTCCCCTCTACTCCTACATGGAATCCTGCAGGTAAAAGATTGGAGTCAGATGAACTCCACAGGCTACATGTAGGTCTACACTCTGGGAAATGATCCCAGTTGGGCAGGACTGCTGGTCACAAGTGGAGCTCCTCTGGCAAAGGGCCACACTGGGGATGACTTTTACAGAGTGTCTCAAACAATGAATATTTTTTGGCTTTTGGGTATAAAGGGTTGGAAAATGGGCTTTGAGCCCTGTAGGAGTGTGGTGTCCCTGTAAATGAAAACACGGAGGTGAACAGCTCAGTGCTGAGTGGATGGACGTGGTCATGCAGCCAGAGGATTTTAGTGCTTCCTCCTTCCCGGGGTTACGGGATACACCAGCTTGGGGGTAATTAATCTGAGCAGCATTCCCTATCATGCACTTACACCAAAGCATCTCATAGTGCTCGTTAAGCAGCTCCTCCTGAGCTGTGGCTGGTGGCTGGGTGCTCTGTCCCAGGAGAGTTAATGGCTCAAGAAACCACGTCAAGAAACAGTTGTGTAGGGTTGATGGACTGGAGGGTGCCATTCTCCATCCTCCACCATGTCCTTGGTGCTTTCTCTCTCCTCCCTCTGTGTCAGACCAGGTAGCTGGAAGGCAAGTCAGTTCATCTCACTCATCAGGCAGAAATGATGATGGATTTTTGTGCCTTTTTTTTTTTTTTTGAGGGGGCGGGGTGGGGTTTTTTTAGGGTTATTTCCAGCCAGATCAGCAAGAGAACACTCAGCCAGGGGAGAGTGGGGCCACAACTTTTAGCAGCAGCCTGCATTTACATTACTGCCAGAGGGACAACGTTGCCTATAAACTGCCTGAGCATTTCCACCTGGTTGAAATTTGGCTGGCCAACAGGTCCAAAATGTATAGGGGACAGAAGGCCCGGCAGCTGGCAAGGAGATGTACGAGGTGAGCTGCATGAGCCCATATGTTTCATTTTCTTAGGAAACCGGGCTATAAACATGGTGGCCAAGTATCCCCCGGATAAGAGGCACAGATCACGAACTTTGTGGACAAATGTGAGAAATAAACTGTTTGATTTGGAAAGGTGCCTTCATTTAAAAGCCTGCCTGTGTTGTACTCGTACATCAGTATGCGTTGGAGAGCTGGGCTGGATCTGGGGAGGAATTTGGCTCCAGGTTCAGCCCCGTCTCTGTTTTGGGCAGCAGTTCCCAAGCCAACAGCCGACTCTGGGTAATCCAGCTCTCCTGATGGTTCATCCAAGTGCAGGGGATCTCCAGGGGAGCGCTGGTGTCTCCCTGTGTGTGTTGGTGTCCCAGACTATGTTATGATGACCCGAGGAGAATAGCTGGGCTGCTAGCAGGAGAATGGAATTGTTCGGGTGAATTAATTGTTGGACCTCTGGGTGATGGGTCCTGACCCTGGTGAGGTCAATGGGAATTTTCCTGTTTGATTCATCACAACAAGAATTTCATCTCCCAGGGAGGACTTTTCCCTGGCTCTGACCAATGCCTCGGCTAATTGGCATAGCTCTCGCATGACATCATTGTTTTCTTGCTTTCACAGAAATGGTTGACCCGGAGAGAAATATTTTACCTGGAAAGGGAGACCGAGAGCTAACTGACAAAGGCAGGGGAGTGTCAAAATTTCCTGCCGAAAAAAACACAGCAGGGCTGAGAGTGGATGTGGACAGCTAGTGGCTTTAGGCTGGCGCAGCTCATAGGCAGAAAGCTGTCAGTTGCAAACCGGCTAATTGCTTTGGGATTATTGCTGGGTGATTACGGAGGAAAGGAGGAGCAGCGGAAATGCAGTCTGTGGATGAGGAGAGCAGCCTGTCAAGGGCGGTGGTACACAACTTTCCGATCCATTCCCCACCATGTTTAAAACAAGCAAGGCTGGGCTCTTCCTTGGTCTTGCTGTATTCTGGAAGAGGAATGAACTTGGGACAACCCTGCTGGGCTTTGCATTTTCTGGTCTAGGCGGTGGTTGATGGACAGGACATTCCTGCTATGAACCCCATGGGCAAAGGGGTCTGTATGCATTTGGGGAATCCCTGTTCTTTTTCTGTGCCTTATTTCTCTGGCCAACCCCTTCCCAGTGCCTGTAAGAACCTGGCACAACCTGGAAAGGAAGAGTAGATG
Source organism: Burhinus bistriatus (assembly GCA_013397275.1). Lineage (NCBI taxonomy): Eukaryota > Metazoa > Chordata > Aves > Charadriiformes > Burhinidae > Burhinus > Burhinus bistriatus. The sequence goes on from VYXH01005906.1 coordinate 104,443, forward strand.
TGGGAGGGGCTTGCCTGAGAAACAGACCACGCTTGCCTTTATGTCAAACCAGGTAGCTTCGGCACCAAAAGCGATGGAACAAAGGCTGTCCCCATTGCAACTGTTTTCTCTGGGAAGGGAAATCACAGAATCACCAGGGTTGGAAGGGACCTCTGGAAATCATCTAGTCCAACCCTCCCTGCCAGAGCAGGGTCACCTACAGCAGGTTGCACAGGACGGCGTCCAGGCGGGTTTGGAAGGTCTCCAGAGTCAGAGACAGACAGAGCCACCCTGCTCTGCTGGGAAGGTGAGGGCTGCTGTGTTCACTCCTGGTCGGTGGGAGAGCGTGTATCCCATCACCGGCAGCTTTGCTTGAGTGTCAGCAGGAGTCACAGACAGGCACTTGCTGTTCTGTTAAACTTCAGGTTTATTGCTTTCAGGCAAGGGGAAAGGCAATTTCTCACCTGTACGTGACAGGTAACAACCAAAAGTCAAAAAGGGCAATACACAGTCTGGGTGGCCCCAATTTCTTCTTGGCACAGTGTTTCCTAGAAAGTCACAACGAAAGCAGTAAGCAACGTGTTCAGAAGTCCACAAGTGAACCCACAGCCGTGTTCTCCCAGGAGAGGAACAGTCACAGAAAGGCACAACATTTCCTTCCCAACAGCAGCTCATTCCTTGTTAGTGGAGCCTGCAGCTCTCCACGTGCTGCATTTCCCTCCTTTGGAAATGTTCAGCTCTTCGTGGTAGCGGGTGACAAAGTTTTGCAACAGAGAATGATGGGTTCAAAGCAGTACCTAGACAGATATTCACCAGAAACGCAGTTTCCGACTCGGCACAAGCCCCCTTGGTGGTTACAGCTGTCTGGTCCATGAGCGTCTCCTGTACAAAGAAGCAGTAAGTTGGTGGGTTAAATACGTGGGGTGCGTAAAATCCCCTCTGGCACCATGTGCCCGGTTAGCCAAGGCAGCACCGTCAACGTGCGTGGAGCCTGGGCATGTCCGGCTGCAAAGAGCACAGCCGGGATCCCTGTCCCGAAGGACAGCTTCAGACATCTGTTAAAAAACCCCAAGTTGCAGAGCCAGCCTCCCTCAAGGAACATTTTATCATGTGGTTGTTTGTTCAGGACGTTGGCAAAGACGGTGCACGGGGAGGTCAGAACGGTTGCTCTCGCCCTACCAAGGAGGCAGCTGCAGCCTGAGAAAAGGCAGGAACATTTTCCCAGAGCACAGCACATCTCCTCTAGGGCTTCTCCAACCAGCCTGCTCCTGGAAAGCCAGTGAGGTGCCCTGTTTTCACAGCTTCTTCCCCGCTCATTTTTGAATTACCCCAACCATGCATTTTGCCAAAGTACCTCACCCACTATCTCATCCAGGAACCTAAGGGCACCTTTCCCCCTCAGTATCTATTATATTTTGATTTGATTACACAGTAAGGAAAGATTATTCCTGTTCCCAGACACTTGTTTACCACCCTCGGCCTTCCTGGTCTTACCGTGACCGGTCAAGGAGACGAAGATTAAAATGAGCCAAAGGATCCCCATTGCTTTGGTCCTGCTGGGAAGTCACAGGGCTCAGCGTGAGATTTTGCAGAAGCCTCTGCGTGCTGCTGGCATGCTGGATGGCATCCGGGAAGAGAGAGGGAGTAGGCAGGAGTTAATTATATTCCAGTCTCGGGCGTAACATTTACTGCTGAGAAACCCTTCGTGTCGTTCCGACCCAGCACTGCAGCTCCAAACAATGTTGACTTGCTCCACGTCCGCTGGTTATCAGCTTCTCCGATTCCTCTCCCCGGCTGTTGGCGTTTTGGACTGGTAGACGGCCAGCTGCAGGCAGGACGGTGGAAAAAGAGGCTCAGGGGGATCCTCTGCCCTTCACCTGCAGCCACCAAAGTCCCCAGGGAGCTGATGGGTGGGAGGGTGGCAACCTGCAAGGAAAGACTCCTGAGGAGCTGCGAGGAGGAGAGCAGTGCAGGCGAGGAGCGATTCGTTTTTTATCTGAGCCGGTGTGAATATTTTCTCCGGCTGAAACCTGGGTGTTGGTTTTTTTCCCCTGCCAAAAAGGCTATTCCAGCTTTGGCTTCCGAGGAATTCGGGAGGCTTCATTCCTGAGCGTGATGAGCACACGTGGTGGAGGAGGCAGCCTCAGCAATGCACCACTTGGTGGTAATTATGTGATAGATATGCAGCTCTTGCTGTAAAATCAGCCTGTGATATTCCAGCTACCCTCGCCTGCCTGCTGCCCGTGTCCGGTCCTGCTGTTTGCTGTCCCTTCAGCTGTGTTCATATAACTGTGTGGATACATCCTAAACCGGATAGTTGAAAGATCAAAGTTAAAAATCCTCTTCTCCCTAAAAAAAAATCACAGAATCACAGAATCACTGGGGTTGGAAAGGACTTCTGGAGATCATCTAGTCCAGAGCAGGGTCACCCAGAGCAGGTTGCACAGGATGGTGTCCAGATGGGTTTGGAATGTCTCCAGAGTGGGAGACTCCACCACCTCTCTGGACAGCCTCTTCCAGTGCTCTGCCACCCTCAAAGGAAAGAAGTTCCTCCTCATGTTCAGATGGAACTTCCTATGTTCAAGTTTGTGCTCATTACCTCTTGTCCTATCACTGGGCACCACTGAAAATAAATGGAGATCAGATGCACTTAGTAGAGTCAAAGTTCGCTGTCCTGGATCAGCAGCCATGAAAAGCTTGCTTTATGTCCCTTGAAATGCTTAGGTATTGGGGATTTCTACATGAGTGGCAGGCGACATTCTGGAAGCCCAGCATGACACCCTGGGTCATCTCAAGTGTCACCAATGTCCAGCTGTGGCCAGCTGAGTCTAGCCCCAAACCCAAGAAGGGCAAAAGACAGATTTTTACTTTCTCTAGGCTCGGATGGGTTCAAAGGTTCACCAGTCCTGATCTAGGGCAGTCGAGTGCTGGAAAAACCCTCATTTTCCTTGTCCGCTTATTGTTGTCATTATTCCATTACTCCATGGTCGCCTGCTGGGCCAGAAATAGGTCCAACCACCTTCTTGGAGTGAGAACTAGTCCCTTCAGAGTGGGATTGTTCCCTTGGGTCTACAGCAAGGAGCTGGTCTAGGACCTTTACACAACTGTTTGAGCATAGCAGTGTTTGGACTGTCCCCTCTGGGCTATGTGGTGGGCAAACCTGCAAGGCAGGTCTGGCAAAAGAGTTCGAAGCTGTGGATCATTTCGTGCTAAAGACATACCGACCTCAGAGGAACAGCAGAGTCAGCAGAATGCCTGCTGCAGTCTGATAATAATTTCTAGATGAGCCTCCTCAGGTTTTGCAAAGGACAGAATTTTTCTACCTCCTCTCCCAGGCCATTTTTTGGATGTGTTGCTTTTTCAATGCGTTTGCAGTCCAACAGAGAGGTGTGGGGTTGATTTTTTTCCCTCTAGCCCCCTCCCAAGCACCATTTCTCCCCTCTCCTCATCCTCTTCATGCCTTATAACTGATGACAAAGCTTGGCTGGTCCCACAAGTCACTGTGGATGCCCCATCCCCGGAAGTGTAATAATCATAATCGTAGAATGACTTGGGTTGGAAGGGACCTTCAAAGATCTTCTAGTTGAATCCCCTTGCCATAGCCAGGCTGGATGGGGCTTTGAGCAATCAGGTCTAGTGGGAGGTGTCCCTGCCCATGGCAGGGGGGTTGCAACTACATGATCTTTAAGGTCCCTTCCAACTCTAACCATACTATGATTCTATGATCCTATAAGATCCCAGGTTTCCATGGCTAATGTGCATGCTGGAATGGGAAATATTCAGGACACCACATCTTTTCCAGTTCCTCCTGATATATATATATATATCTATATATATATCTCGACAGCAGAGCATGGTGTAACATTGACTGGTCCTTATATGTTGTTGTGCAGGACCAAGGTCACTGTGTTGGCATATCCCAAGCTCCCAAGCATAGACTGAGTCCTGCATGGGCACATCACTGCTCAAAAAGACTCAGGGATGTGGGAAACAGGTTTATGGAGACATCAGTCATGTGTCAGGGGACCAGACAAGAGCGGCTGATTCTGGCGTGGTAGTAGGGGTGTATTTGGAATAGAATCATAGAACCTTTTAGGTTGGAAAAGACCTTTAAGATCATCCAGTCCAACCACTGACCCTACTCTACCAGATCTGCCACTAAACCATGTCTCCAAGCACCACATCTACACGACTTTTGAACACATCTAGTGATGGTGACTCAACTACCTCCCTGGGCAGCCTGTTCCAATGTTCGATAACTCTTGCAGTGAAGAAATTTTTCCTAATATCCAATCTAAACCTCTCCTGGCACAACTTGAGGCCATTTGCTCTCGTCCTATCACTTGTTACTNTTGGCTTCAGCCCATCGATCCAGTCTGTCCAGATCTCTCTGCAGAGCCTGCCTACCCTCAAGCAGATCAACACTCCCGCTTAATTTGGGGTCATCTGCAAACTTACTGAGGGTGCACTCAATCCCCTCGTTTACATGTGGGAAAACTCAGTGGGCACACAGACCAAAGCCCTTGCGTTGACTTCACTTAATTTCAGTGAGTCATGGGGTAGGCTGTATATCAGGTTATTTCATTAAAAAAATAAAAAAGTGGAGTTTTTAAAAATTCTAATTATATAAAAAAAAATCTGTATTAATCTTCTCTCATGCATTTTCCCTTTATTGAAGCTTGAACTCCTTGGATATATCTTTTCTGGTAAACAAAACAGGGTAGGGCATAAGCACTAAGATTCAATCATTCAAACTGGGAAATGCTTAGCATATCCTTGGAAAGGTTTTGGTCCAAGCTACTTCTCTCCCAAACAATTGCCAAGCGTGTCTGGGATGAGAGATTGTGTCCACCATGCAGTCTGGATGTAGCCGTCTGCTTCTGGAGGAGAAGAGATGATGAACATGGCCAGATTAGGATATTTGGCTTCAGGGTTAGAGAGGAGGCTCTGAGACTGCTCAGTTTACTGGAACAACTGTAGCAATTCAGATACTCACTTGGCATGAAAATGTACCTGGTTTTCTGAGAGTGAGTTGCCAGTTTGGAAGACGTAAGGGTCAGGGAAGACCTGGGTTCTGTCCCCAGCTTGCACTGACTGGCAGTATGACCTTGGGCTTTGAAGTCATCAGGAAAACTCAGGAGTTTAGGGCTCCAAATTCTTTGTGGAAGCAAAGCACAACTGTTTGCCCAAGGGTACATCTGTTATCTGGTTATTTGTGCACCTGCATTTGATTCGCAAATGATTTCCCTGCTGTCCTCCCTCCCATCTTCTGTTTGATCTAAACATGTTTATCGATCTCCATCCCTCCAAAACACCCTCCACCACTCCAAAAAAAGCAAGGAGACAGCCAAAAACATGCCAAAGACCACACTGACAATTTACTGGTGTAGACCATCCAACTCCAATGCCTTAGCCTGACTCTGCTTATATTACAAACACGACATAGCCTCAGAGACAGCTGGAGCAAGCCCAACTTTTGCTTTGTGTCCACACTTCAATAAAGTGCCTGAGCGGTGCAATGCTCATGAGGACTTCATCCTTGACATTTCTCAAAGGCTTGTCTGATGCTTGTGCCTCTAGACTTTGAGTTGGATTTATGCTGGGTAAAGACCACTGTGGCTGTAGACATGGGGGCTCCCAAGGGAGAGCCAGTGCTGCTGTTACTCCTAGGCAGACTGAGACTCTTTCTGTCTGAAAGATGGTGAGATGTGCAGATGCTGGGCAGTGGGTGGCCGGACAGAAACACCTAGTCTATTGAGATTTTAAAATAAATTCTTCCTGGATAATAACTTGCAATGGCGCTAGAGAGAGGCAAGGCGGGGAGGGGATCAGAGAAATTAAGCAGAAGGAGCTTTATACCCCAAAATCCTTCCAGCAGGGATTTCTTTTAATGAAAGCAGAACTACTGTGTTTTTCAAGCCCAATCTAAAGTCTCAAGACAATTCTCCAACTGGTGACTCCTTTGCCAACTCCGAATATCTCTCTCCGCAACATTTTAGTGCCTGTTGATAACGGGTGGCCATCTCATCTTCCCTGTAATAGCAAGTGCTCCTGAGGCTGCTGGACGAGCTGTCCTGGTTGGAGCATGACCTGTAAACAGCTCAGCAGGGCACTCAGAGCCACCACTGCTCATTGATTAAATATTACTTAAATCCTCCTGCCCTGAAAAAGCCATGTAACTCATGGGGAGGAGTAGGCAGTGTTCATGTCTGGCATGGTGTGTGATGAGGGACATCTGGATATCTGAACGCCTGAGTCAGTGGAGAAGTGGTTCCTGGCTCATCAAACTCTCTGCTTTCCATAGACCATCAAGGATGTGTCAACAAGGTATTTTTCTCAACTTGAGTTGAGCTTTGGAAGACCCATTTTTATTTCAGGTCTGGGTAAAGGCTTCTGTGATCAAACCCATCCAACCTTTCCAGCTGTGCCAGCTGGTTTACTCTGCGTATAGACCTTGCTCTGCTTGTGTCATTCAACCATCAGAGCCATTATGAAGTGGTGGAATGGCTGAGAGCAGCCTCTCACCTATGAACTCCCACTGTGCATCAATTATTAGCTGTTTTCTTCAATAAAAAAGCTTAATTGTCCTCAAACCTGTAAAGTACCCGGGTATAACAACAACATGATGCTGGTAAGCAAGGTCAGGCTAATGAAGAAGGCTGTGATAGAGAGGTAGCTCTGCAAGTAGGTATTTCCTTTTGATGACTCCCCCATGGAACGACATCTGGCATCAGGGTGAGGCAGAGAGCCAGGGACAGCAGCTTCCTAGAGCACCTTAGACATAGTCACGGTCATGGTTTTCTCAAAAACCTCAGTTTCTTATGAAAGTAAAGAAAATGGGTTTCTCCTACACAATTCTGAAGCAGACAAACCATCTGCAGCATTGCTTCTCTTTCCACATCTTTCTGGTCTTGCTTGTCCTGCAGAGACTCCTCCAGGAAGACACTAAAAACTCCTAAAATAATGCAGATCAAGTGGTGTAGGCAGACCATAAACCTGGGCTGGCACCTACTATGTAAAGCTTATATTTTTGAGGGTTTTTTCCTTTCTTGAGAATTTTTTTCCCTGTATGCAGTTACACAAATTACCCTCCCTCTTCTCTAGCAAAAAACATGAAGAGCAGACAGTGGTCAAAGCCAAAATGCTTAAAAAAAATGCCAAATAATTTCTAAACCTTTCTTCCCCTTAAGTATTCCACCCTAGGTAAAAAATGCGGCTTCAAGAAAGGTTCTGCTGTTTCCAGCTGCCAGCCACACACCCCTGCCTGATTTGTGACACAAACTCAGGGAACACCTATGTAAAATACTGCTTCAACCACCAGCAACAGACGTGGCAGAAAACAGCCTCGGAGATGTCAAAAAAGTGCAAAGAATTTCTTGCAGCACAAATATTCCCTGGAGAAAATGAATTAAATTAGTTTGAACAACTGACTGGAGATCTCATCTGGAGAGCTTTCATCTCCAGTTACTGAGAATCCCCGTTAAGCTCTTGGTTGGTTACTTAGACTGTCATATGGAGAGGTGATGCTGCTACAGAAATAAAGTTTTCCCATTGGCAGAGGTCAATATCATTTTACCCACCTTTAAAATGGAGGAAAAAAATGTTAGACCCAGGTCATCTCACCTGTCTAAATGCTGGCTGACTAAGAGTGGGACCACTCTGTGGTCAGTGAGGGATGAGTGTAATGACGTTGCCAGTGAACCTGTTCCTCTCTGTAGACCAGAAGAGCAGCTTAGATGATTAGAATGATGGTTAACACATTGATTTAGAGAATGACCTTTCTGAAGTGTGTGGTGGAGACATGAACAAGCCATTTGCATTAGTTCAGGCCAGAGGAGAGGATATCTCAGCTGTTGAGAAACAGGAGGATGGAAGTTTGCTGCGGCAAGGGGCTTTCTGTCCTGTGTGGAAAGGGTTTGAAATCCTCCTATCCAAGGAAGGTGCCAAGGCTTGTGCTCCGAGTGTCATTTATAGGTGGCTGGGAGATGAATGTCACCCCTTCTTGTGTTCCTCTGCAAAAACGTGCAGCCATTCAGCTTTCAACTGGAGAAATTAGAAAGCCAGCAGTCATGACTGGGAGCTGCTGAGCACATGGAGATGACACCAGGAAGCAAACACTTTTTTGTCTACATTTTGTATGAAACTTCTGCAGTCAATAAATTCAAACTTACCACAAAGGGAAGCACAGACTGCATAAAATGGTGTTAAACAGGTGGTTTGAGACAGTTTTGCCCATAGGTGGTACCAGTGGGTGCAGTTTATTAGTAGAAATAGGGAGGCGGGGAAGAGCAGTTGACTGGCATCCTGTTTTGGCGAATGGGAGTTGAATAGTGTAGAGGTGGCCTGACCATGCTAGTTGGACAGCCCTTGTTTCCATCACTTTAATAGAAGGAAAAGACATTGTTTTTCCTTCTATTAGGAAGGGAAGGAAGGAAGGAAGGAAAGGGAGGGAGCTGTAGTTTGGATTATGAGAGGATGTGGTTTCACAGAATCATAGAATCTCTGGGGTTGGAAGGGACCTCTAGAGATCATCTAGTCCAACCCCCCTGCCACAGCAGGGTCACCCACAGCAGGTTGCACAGGATGGCGTCCAGGCAGGTTTGGAATGTCTCCAGAGTCGGAGACTCCACCACCTCTCTGGGCAGCCTGTGCCAGTGCTCTGCCACCCTCAAAGGAAAGAAGTTCTTCCTCATGTTCAGATGGAACTTCCTACGTTCAAGTTTGTGCTCATTACCTCTTGTCCTATCACTGGGCACCAGTGCAAAAAGACTGGTCCCATCCTCCCGGCACCCTCCCTTGAATTATTTGTAAGCATTGATGAGAGCCCCTGAGTCTTCTCTTCTCCAAACTTGAAAGACCCAAGTCCCCTGATCATCTTTGCAGCCCTCTGCTGTACCTTCTCCAGCAGTTCGCTGCCCTTCTTGAACTGGGGAGCCCAGAACTGGACACAGGACTCCAGGTGCGGCCTCACCAGGGCAGAGTAGAGGAGGAGGATGATCTCCATTGACCTGCTTGCAACACTCTTCTTGATGCACCCCAGGATGCCATTGGCCTTCTTGGCTTTCCAAGGACATTACAGCAAAGTTTCTGTGGATTTCTTTGTGTGGGTCTAATGGAGAAATATTTTGCCTCTCTCTATACAAATATGACTGTTATACCTGTTTATTTAGTATTTATTGCCTTTGTAATATAAAGAAACACGCCACCTTTAGTTAATAATACACTTTGCATGTTGAGGAAACCAGACATCTTCTCTACAACACTAAGAAGAAAACTTGTTTGTTTTCTTGTCCATGCTTTTCTGTGGTTTTCTGCAATTCCGTGAGGTCTTTATTACACTTCTGTGCAGCACTTCCATTCTCTGTGAGGGCAAAGTCCCACTTGTTCTTGCAGACATTTGATTTCTGGTGGTACACAGTGACCCCCCTCATCTTGACAAGTGTGGAAGTTTGACGTTGTGTCTGGAACAAAAAGGATTTTAAGACAAAACAGAAAACATTACACCACCATCTGGACCAACTCATACATGGAAAGTGTCATGAAGTTCTGGTTACTATGTCTCCAAAAGCAAAGACGCAAAGAAGAACTATGGGGGTCATCAGAGCACTTCTGTAAAAGGAAGAATTTGTGAGCCACCAACTTGAAAAAGAAACAACTGAAGGAGGGATATTGTAAAGGTATGAAGAAGGTGGATGCAGAATGACTACATTTCATTTGCAGTACCGAAGTAGGTGGTACTGAATAAAACTATGAGGGAAGAGGTTTAAAAAAAAGGAATTCCTAATCTAAGGGGGAAAATTCCGGTAGGATTTTTAAACACAAAGATGGCTAAATCTAAAAGTCCTGAGCTGCAAGTTCATGAAAGCCAGGAGAATGTATAAGGAAGTGTTATTATATGATTGTGGTGTTCATTAATAGTCATTTTACACACAGAGAGTAACTGTATAGAAACATCCACTTGTGGCCATGGACAGATACAGGACACTGGATCAAATGAACCTTAGGTCTGATTAGCACAGTTGGTTATAAAACATCTATTGACTTAACGATACACCTTGACTATTGAGGAGCTCCAAAAATAAGCAAGTCTGGAATGGATTAGATAAATTTACATGGAAAAGGTCAGCAGGCACCTATTAAACAAAACACAGCAGTGTGGACACAGTCAGCAGTCCCCCAACAGATGATTATAGGAAGATGCATCAAGGAAGCAGGACTCTGTGTGGGTCGTAATTTTTTTTTTTTTTTTTATTTCCCCGGGTATCTGTTCTGTTGGGGATAGGACAGTGAACTACATGGTATTTGGCCAGCCCAAAATGGCAATTCTGTTCCTGTGCTCCATGCTGACGTTAGTGGAGGAACAGACAGGTCCATCTTTGTAGGTGGGAGGAGATGGCTTAGGACATTTGGAGACAGAGTAAAAGAGTGTTTTGCTTCCTTTCCAAACGTTGCCTGCCTGGGCAGGGTTTCCACACATACCTATGCAACAGGTTTTCTGACGCCGAGAGCAAGTTCCAAATGCAGCAAATGGCTCTGGGCAGGATTTTGAATGGAAGCAGAACCCGTGGTATCCAACACAACGTAAGGTGTCTTTGGGCAAGCCGAGACCTACAGGAAGAATGGGATTCCCAGCTGTGCTGCAGGATCTGTACATTTCTCATGGTCTTCCTCCTACTGAAACCCCATGAACCCCAATTAGGGGTCTAATACAAATACCCGCAAAGTCCAAGGCAGCTTTTCCAAAAGTTTTGAGAAGCCTCATGGAACCTCACAGGACTCTGAGGAAAGTCTTTGTACAACTAGAGAAAAAATGTAGCTGTTGATGGCAACTTTCTGAACATATCCTGGATGTACATGCTGTCATCGTTAGGGTCAGTCCAGCCTTTGAATTCTTCTAAGTTCTGGGACTGCAATGCTGCAGGCTGGTCATGCAAGGGACAGCATGGTGCCCCTATACCCTGAGATCTACCTATGGCTTCAAAAAAAAAATCAAAAACTGGGATCTGGCCCAGTTAACAGGGACAAGAGGTTTGCCTAGTTCCTTCCTTCTCTGAAAGACTTACTCCAAGGTGGGGAGTTTCATTAAGCATAAAGAAAAGCTAGGCTAAAAGCACGATCAGTAAGTGAGTCACTGCAGCAAAAGGGCTGAGGAAGAGGAACCAACATATTCAGAGAGCTTAAGGAAACTTCACTGATGTAGTTCAATTTGAGTAATACAAGGGAACACCTCTACTGCTGTTCTGCTGTGCACAAAGGAGACAATTTATGATCCTGGGCTAAGAGGAAGCCGATGATTTCCATGATAGCATCTTCCAGTAGTGCTACAAAGTGCATAAAGAGGCTTCAAAGAGTCATAAGGAGCCAACACTGGTTGTGGTTTCTGTGGGGAGGTTCCGGTTTGGCATCTGGTCACCATAGGTTCATTTCTCGCTTCTATTTCTAGACTACGAAATAGGGAATGGCTCTAATGAAAGGAGCTGAAGAGCATGGAGGAATACAGTCCACCACTGCACAAGCTAGTTGTACCTCCTACACAGGCAGACCCCAGCATGGGTCTTGCCCCTTACCTGGAACAGCCTGGAGAAGGAAGAGGAGAAGAGCCATGAGGCAGGAGAAGAGCTTCATGGTGGAAGGTCTCGGCTGCAGCGTGGAGACAGGACCACAATGCCAGAACTTTTGAGAAGGAGAGGAGACAGCACTCTTGCATTTATAGGGCTGTGGGAACCGACCTGGCTGTCCGGGGGACCTTGGCAGTGGTGAATGTGGAAGGCAATGAGTACAGCTTGACCGCTGCACACGGCTAAACCTGAACAATGGCAGCGGGTCACAAAAGCAAGCAGAGAGGAAACTATACCTCCCTACCCAGCCACTGGGAAGGCTGCTTCTCAATACCAACCCACCCAGAGATCTTCATTACTTGTTAGTTTCAAAGATCAAGGTGGTTGGTGATGGTCCAACCGGAGAAAATTAGCCATTGTTTTGGTGGGAGAGGGAGGACCTGGGAATGCCAGAAGGCTGTTGATGATGATGAGTATAGCAGAATGCCCAAGGTGCTGCTGCAATGTTTGCAAACTCCATTCATCAATGCAAATAAATGATTTTTTGCATCATTTCCCTAACTGAAAAATAAAATTTGAACCAACTAAACAACCAATTTTCTTTCTGAAAACATTAGTTGGTTGATATTATGGGCTCAATTCAATTGCCCAAATATATAGGTCTAATTTCTGTGGGCTGCCCTAGGGTATCCCAAGAATCTCATGGGATTACTTAGTAAGACACAGGACCTCTGGGACAATCTGCATATGACTAGAGAGGCAAACAGATGGCCATGTGTATGGCCTAACTTATTTAAAACAACACTGAACACTCATGTGTGGACAACTGATTGAAGGTCAAAGGTGGTGGTCAGCACTAGACTCAGATATTGATATGTAAGTATCTACAATGGATGTGGCTGCATGGGAATGAGATGTTTAATTAGTGGTTGTAGGACTCAAATCACCTGTTTAGCTATAGTGGGACCTTAGGAGCCAACACACTTGCACTGTAGATACTTGTACTTAGCTGGCCAAGTCCAGAGCTAAGGACATCTATTGTTATTAAAGATGCCCCAGGGATCCCATCAGGCCTCCAGCGGCTGCTCCATGAGGGCGCAGATACCCCATAGCTCCTGCATGATATCTGCCAGCCCCAGGCAGACATGGACATTTTTAATGTCATGGGACCTCTCAAATGGCTGTAATGTCTATGTGTGGGCAACTGGGTCAATTCCTAAATGTTTTTCTTGATTGTCATCTTCTTGTTCTGGTAATCTTTTAGAAAAAAGAAAAAAAAAAAAAAAGAAAGTAAGATAAGGTTATAGAATTGTTTGTAAGGTCCTGCTTTGTGGTGCAATGATCAAAAAGTTTAGTACAAAATAAAGCACTTCTGGTAGCAAGGAATCCTGTCCCAAAATACCACTCTCCTCTCTAGACCACTCCCTGTGTAAGCCAGAAGACCTGGGGTACTGCCCCTGCTCCAATAGATGTATGATTTTTTTTTTTTATACGATGTGCAACAGGGTAAAGAAGGCAAAATGAACATTTTTCTTTAGTACTTGATAGTCTGAAAAAGAGCGCTAATGGATTTAAGTACCCCAGGGAAAAAAAGAACCAGAGCCAGGTCTCACATATCCTAGCTGCAGAGCTGTCAGACAAAAAAAAAAGTAATAACATCGTCTTATCTAGCAGCATTGTATGAAACAGCCCTGAAAAGTCTTTCTTCCATAATAATCATTGCAGTGAATGCCAGCCGCATCTACAACTTGCCTTGGTGTAACAAAATCCAAATTTATTTGTAAAGGGCAAGCCTACCCCTGATTTTCATGCTTGGATATCTAGTTTCAGGTACCTGAATACGTAAGGATTTAGATACCCAACTGGTTTAGGTTTTTTCCCTGTTGAGAGACTAACCTGAAAAACTACATTGAAACTCCTGGTAAGGTGAAGTGTAGAAGGTATTTTTTTCCAAACTCTTAATCTTATATTTTAATCAAAATTGTTAAATCATCCATGTAATTTTCTTTAGACAAACTGGGAATATTTAATGAATGTATGTATCTTTTTCTCAGTCATTATGACAAATATGAGTTATGGCTGAGGCTCAATAAGTTAACTAAATAAAATATAAACTTAATAAAATATGAATCCTCCTCCTTTGTGTGAGATACAGAAATCTGGCACATCAGAACAACTTGTCTTAATTTGTTATATCTATAGTGGATACAGTTGTAATTTTTCCCCTTAAACCAAGTTACTGCATCCAGCAGTGCGAGGAGTGAACTCCAGAAGGAAAACAGGGAGCACATGTATTCAACATCAAAAATAGAAGAAAAATCCTTTTATTGAAGAATCATGAATGAGCTTCAGTTAAAGAATAGAGATGTCTTTGAAGCTAAGAACACGCCTCCTTTTTCTTGTCTTTATTCTTGGGGAACATCAAATATTCCTGGGTATTTCTTACAGCATCTGTATTTGTTATAGAAGCAGCTTCCAATCAGACACTCATTTACCTGGCAGCTTCCTCACAGACACACCGGAAAGTGTCCAAGACGTCCCAAGTCCTGCTGCCTGCACATAGAAAATATTTTGTACTCTGATGAGAAAGGATAGGCACAAAATTTTATCAGATCAACGGGTTTGTGGTTAGGTTGCCTGCGAGTGATCTACGGCCTGCGTTGCCTGCACAGCTGAACTTCTGAGAGACTCACCAAGCTGGAAAACAGAAAGAGGTTTGATTTGGACTGAAGTGAAGTGGGAATTCTCCAAGTTACTGCTGTGAAATTGCCATTGGAAAAAAAAAACCCAAAACCCACGTTATTTCACTGAACGTGAAAATTTCCATTCATACTGAAATGAAACTTTCTGCACTGTGCAGGTGTAAGACACAAAGGAAATACGAGTCGGGTCTTTGGAAACCCCTCCATGAAGTGGTGCTGCCTTAGTTTTATCCCGGCTTTTAAGCAGCAGAAAGAATCAAACTCCAGCCTGTCTTTCGTATACAGAAAACAGCTGAGGAACACTCAGCATCTCCAATTGAAACATCACACATGCTGTTTTCTCTCCAGGATTATTTAATAAATGTAACCAATATCTGCAAACGGTTTGCAGATCCCCTCACAACTCTGGAACCAAATTGTTGCAAACTTCATACGGACTTCTATTGTTTCTTAACTAAGAAAGGATCCTGAGTCTACTCTGGGATGGCTAACGGCCTCAGGTAGTCCTTGGGGACACGACAGTCTTGGATCCAAAATTTTCTACTGCTAGTTTTCGATGTTGCCTTAGCCAACAGGCTCTTCTGGAGCAAGTGTCTCATGATGTGTCCTGCTATTCCTTCTGCATGAAAGACGTAAAATGCAGAGCATGGCTCAGAAAACAGGGTGGGGGCTTCAGCCACATAGTCATAGGTATCTTGATATAATCTAGGTGTCTGAGCTCCCATTTTCAAAAGTGGGTAGGGGATTTCTGTGGCCACAAGGTAGTCATCTAGTGATGTTTTAAATACCCTTGGGTGTGAGTCTTGACCAATACCATACCTCCTCGCTCTGTGCAAAGGTCTTGAGTAGGCCAGCTAGCCAACGGTTCACTAAGAGCATCAAGTGCCTATGTTTAGGCAGATGAAGCCTGCTGGGAAGAGCGAGGCAGGGCAGTCAGCAGAGTCAACTCAGCTCACCTTTACTCTGATGTCCACATGTTAGCTCCTGAATAGGTCTCCAGACCCTGCGGGTTGTACAACATATGGGCTCCACTGAGACATCTGCATATGGGAGCACAGGGCTGTTTGAGGTGGGCCGTGGTGCCCTGCGGGGCTCCAGCTGCCCATCTAGAAGGTCTCAGCTGTGCCACAGAGTCTGTGTCCCATCTGTCCCCTTGAGGTGGTACCTCAGGTTGAGACTAAGGCATCTCAGTGCACACAGGTGTTGATGTCTGGAGACCAGAGCTCTTTCACTTTGTGCTTCACAGACCCCAGCTTTTTCACTTTGCAGGTGGGTTCTCTAAGCATGGGGGGACCATGTAGTCCAGAAGCACTTTCTCTTCTGCCCAGCTTTCAACGGGAGT
Organism: Burhinus bistriatus; assembly: GCA_013397275.1. Taxonomy (NCBI): domain Eukaryota; kingdom Metazoa; phylum Chordata; class Aves; order Charadriiformes; family Burhinidae; genus Burhinus; species Burhinus bistriatus. The sequence goes on from VYXH01005906.1 coordinate 120,024, forward strand.
TCTCCTGAGACCTGGAAGACATTTCCTGATAGGATCTGCACCCAAGCCAATGACAGCCTGTGGAAATGGGATAACTTTAAAGGGGTGTTTAATGCCACATTGTACCTTAGTCATGGATTAGTCTTCAGCAAGAAAGCTTACAAGATACAAGAGTGCTCTCTAAACTGATGCACTGCCTGCTTATGGTGACCTTCAAAACTTCCTGCCTCTCAGTCTTTGTCATTCCAATATCCAGGTTGAGCTTCATTTCCCACGGAGTTAGTGGTGCTGTTATACTCCGTACAACTGAAGACCTACTGCTAAGCGCGATTTAAAATTCTCCCAGACTCCTAAATAATTCAGGTACTTTTGGACACTTTCCTTGAAATGACAGGATTGGTTCTCTAGTACCTTTCCAGGTTTACCCTGAAAATTCTGGAAAATTAAGACGAGAAGAGCAATCAGAAGGTATGAGGAGGTCTTCATGGCTGAAGCTTGTTCTCAGACTCACGGAAGGCACAGAGAGAAAAAGGCTTTCATACACAGAGAGTGATGAGGTGTCCCTGTATTTGTATAAGCAGACAAATGAAAATGTCAGAATAACACCATCAAATCCATAGCCCCATAAAATTTATTAGCTCAAATTACACTTTTATGACATGACAGCAAAGGACTTTTGATGAATCCCCGAAAATCCTGGTTATAGGATGTAAAGTAGGCAGTAAAAAGGGAAGGAGGGTTCCTAAATCAAGGTAGGGTAGAAACATCTTTAGAAACATGCCAACGGTGCGTCTGTGTGAAAAATGTCTTATTTCCAGAGGAATAAAGGTGTCTCTCACAGGAGAGACGGGGCAGCTTTGCAGCATCAGTTGGCTGTCTGAGGTGGCAGTGGAAGAGGGGGAAGTAAAACCCCCTCTTTCGCGGGAGAAGAGGTCTATGCATTGAATCAGCCTTGTCAAAATCCACTTTGCCATGCCATTGCTTTAGGGTCCCCGGTAACTGCCGCTAAGGACCCTTCTAATCACCTCTCTGTCAGATCAGGGACTCTGGAATCTCAGCAGCAGATGATGAGGTGTGTACAGAGGTGCAAAGAGTCAGGTACACGATGGGCTGGCAGGGGTGTCACAGAGCACCACCTTATAGAGATGTACCAGGATAGTGAAGGAAACTATGCACACCCTTGGGTGTATGATAGCAACGGAAAAGGGTTTTCACCTCCCTACTCTTCTCCTGGGGCTTTGGCTTTGCTTTCCTTTAGCTCTTCTCTTTCTTTTTATGCACCCCTGACCTTCTGAACCCAGATCTACCATTCTTCTCACTCATCCCCTACACCACCACAAACACAGCCCAAATCCTGTGCCCTGTACCTCCTCTACCCCCTCTCTCCCCACCCACCATGCCATGGGCTTCCTACCTCACAAGCCAAATCTGCCTTAGACCCTGATCTCCAGGCTGCAGTTGAAAATACAGATCTTGTCGGTGACTAGGAACTATATCTCCAGGCTGCTGCACTCACTTATTTTGCTTTCAACCACTTTGGAAAATATCCAGATTGTTAGTTAACCCATTCAGGTCAAGCCAGCACGGACCACGGGTCATTGCCCATCTCCGCTCTTATGTCAAGCAGAACGTCTGAATATTAAAGAACTAAGAAGAACTTACACCCCAGAGATAAAGTAACAGGTTATTAAGGAAAGCTATACAGATTAATTAAGGTTCTTCTCACATGGTTTCAGGTTGAGTGGGTTGTTACCTTACAGAACACATATGTGTCCGTCAGAATGCATCAACCTGCACTCCTGCAGAGACCTCATCTGGTTTCATAGTTCATTTAAGTAAAAGCGTGTGGAAATTGCCAGAAAGTCTCCCCAGGGCTGAGTCAGCATGTCCCATGGCTCTCCCACACCTCAGTTCCTCAAATGCTAGGGCCTTGCCCCAAGAACGAGGTGTTACAGCAGTCTGGAATTAACCGGTTTGGATTGCCACGCTGCCAGGACTTCATTTCCATGGAACATACTGTATTATTAAAACCACCATTTTTCTACCGAAATAGTAAGATCTTGCCATCTTAGAAGTGACCAGCACTGTGGGTTCCTGCACCTATTGCCTGAAGACATTGTTCAGCCCGCGAGTGCTCATGCTGTTCCCTTCAACGGGATCAAATGCTGTAGGGATGCCCGTAAACTAGAAACCAGTATTTGCCCACTCTCCGCTCCAGGGAGTCCTGAGAAAATGCTTTGTCTCTTTTCCGGCTTTTTGAGGACAGTCTGAAAAACAGAAAGGACTTTTTTTTTTTTTTGCCTTTTTTTTTTTTTCTTCAAAGCACCTTTCACAGAACAAAACGGATTTATTTGCGATGTCTATAGACGGAATACCCGTTACTCCTTATCGTTTTCCCTTGGGAACCGGTGTTGCATCGCAGGACGTACGGCAGGGTCATACACGAGGTGCAGATTGTCAGAGTTTGCAGATGTCACGGGCAGTTTCGCAGGCGTACAAAGAGCAGAGGACCAGTGAGATTCATGATGCAGTTTTCCTCAGGATCTGCCCGTGCAGTGTTTGAATTGTGCTACAAAACGTCACATTGAAATGGCAGCTGCCAGCGCAGGTTCTCCTGCAGAGCAGAAGAAACCAGTGTCACTTCTTTGAGCCTGTTTCTGTTGATAATATTTATTGATGTTGTTCTGACCCAGTGGCCTTGATATCAACTATATAAACCTTCCCCTTAGCCAACCTGCATTGTTCTCTGCCTTTCTGGCTTCTTTGTTAGCTTTTAATTTTAAATTTGCAGGCACCGTTGAGTGTCCTGGACAGCCAGGTAGCAGGAGAGCTGTTTATATCCGTTTCCAGGCACTCTGGGAAAATGGATGAAACAAAGACCTTGACAAGAAAACTTCGGCTGGCTCAACTTCCCACTGAAGCCAAGGGGAATATCTCAGCTCTCAGACAGAATCCGACATTGTGCTTTCTCAGACTGGAGCAGGAACCCAGCTTTCTAATTCTGCAAATTTGTTCTTCAAATTGCACAAAGTGGACCTGTTCTGCTTAATGATGGACTGGAAATGTTTGCCTTTTTTTTTTTTTTTTTTTTTTTTTTTTCTTGGGNCTTATTAAGGGATCGAATTGTTTTTTTTTTTTTTTTTTTTTTTTTTTTTTTTTCATGGGAAGTGAAGGACAAATGCAACACCTCAAATGTGTTAAGAATTTGGTAGATGAGGAGGGCTTGTCCAATAGTCTTACGTTCAAAATCCTTCCCTACCATTTCCAGCCATGGCACAATGTTCTCACTGTCAGACTATAAGCATTTGTATGAACATGATTCCCTTCAAATCATGATTAAAAAAATTATTGCAGATAAAAAACCCTTTGGATTTGGAGTGCAATTCACTTTGGCAAAGGATTTCCCTCCAGAGTCCCTGTTGCTTGGAGCAGGTTGGGTCACCTCTCCTGACTCGGAGATGATCCTGTGATTGTTCAGGGTTCACTAGCAATTTTGGCCAAGAGTTACTCTATATACATTGAAGTAAAAACCTTGTTTCCAGTCCTTCTTGCTCCCAGAAGCCCTGTAAACACTGGAACTCTCTCGCCACCTAGCAACGCGTTGCCATCTCATTCTACATTTCATTTGCTCTTGTTTATTCTCCTCCTCCTCTCCCAAGTTATTCCAGATAAGACACACATTTTATACAGAACACAGAAGAAAGACTTACACACAGGGAAAGCTCTGCCTCCTGCCTAATGGCCAGTTCTGCAGCTGACCTACAGCTGGGACTGGAGAAAGCCACCAACCCTCCATACAGTCAACAGCTTCCTCATGCTCGGTGTTGCAATAGTCACGGGAAAGGCCTGTTCCCAGTTCATCCAGTTTACCAACAGACTGGGAAACACTGCTGGAGACTTTTTCGTGCCTTTCCATGCAGGGTGGGAAAATACAAACAACCGCAGAATTCTAGGCAGGGTTGTTTTAATCACTATTTTAGTCATTAACATTATAAAGATGAATCATCCATGATTTGGGATCTTCTGTTTTGTGGGTTTTGGGCAAGTATGTCTCACATTAGATACATGCAAATTACCAGTGGGGTTCCCCTCACCCCACTTGAGATGTCTAAAGTTTAGAGCCTTGCATTGGAGCCAGTCATGTACCTGGTGTCCTTCCTATAGTGTGATATTCTGGCAGACTCATCCAGTGTTTGCTTCTCTCCACTGACTATGAAGGGAATGCAGAAGATTAGTTCAGATGGAGGGATCTGTACTGCCAGCCTCCAAAAGAGGTGGGACGAAACCCATCCCAGCTGTCTAATCTAACACCATCTTCTAATTTTCCCTCGGAGTCAATGGAGACACAAAGACTTCCAGAGGAGACTTAAACGCTGTCCTGAGGCAGGTGGGATAGACGCTCTTTGGAAGATAGCTGTTTCTCTTTCGTCTGGGGAACGGAGGTAAACCCTTCAATGATCTTTCTGCTGTGGAGTAGATCTTGCTAATCTGTCCTTCCACATCAATATAGACTGCCCATATAGTAGCGTCCCTACCCACCTTACCCAGTTGCATTAGCTAATTTAACAAAAGCCATAGCCTGAAAAATATATTGTGTGGGTATCAATCCCACCAGCAGGGTCACCTCTTCTGACGGGAGCATGAGAAATGATGTGTAGGTATTTACAGGTATTTCCAGAAGATGCCTGCATCCCTGCTGCAGTTGGTGGGGAAGCAAGCAGCAGTCATCAATACAGGATGAAAACTGGGTGACCCAATGGATTGACTTCTTCTAAAGTTGCAGAGGGTTTGACCATAGAAGAGCCTTCCAGTGTTGCAGAGAGCTCCTCAGCCATGGGTCTGACGGCCATAGACATCTCCACTAGGCAGTACTCACTTTGAAATCACCGTGGTGGCTCCTGAGAAGTGTCTGCTGGGCATAATCATTGTAGCTACAGGTCCTGGAGCAGAGATACACTGAAGAAGATGTAGATCCACCTGAGTGGCATACAGCAATGAGGGAGAAGCTTCTACCATCATATGAAATGTCTGTTCTCTCCTTTCAGTAGATTCAGAAAACTATGAATCTTTCCCTGGGGCTCACATCCCTTTGAGAGCGTGAAGAAGGGAGTACGCATGAGAAGGGAGGACTTCTCTTTCATTTTGAAGTTTTCAGTCAACGGGCCTGGGCTAGCCCTCAAGTAACCTGGGACACTAAAATTAGGGGAAACATCTACTTCCCCAAAGCACTTACACAGATTGACGTTATGGAAATGTAAATCAGCTGAATTTGATTGTGGTTGGGGTGCAGTGCTCCTCGAACTAGCTGAAAACCTGACCTTATTTATAACATTGGAAGGAGTAGGAAAGAGGTATTGGGGGGCGAAATGGGGCGTTCTGCTGAGAAATTTGAAAATTCCAGTATTATATCAAACTGGTATCACACAGACATCAATATATTCTGCTTAAAAATGAAAATGAACACACTGCAAAACCAAGCATCCAGGAATATCTCCTGCATCTCTTCAAGAGGATTTATGGCCCTAGTAGTGCGTCAGCTATCTAACGGGCAAATACAGCCCTGTGGGGAGACACCCACTTTAAATGTCCAAATCTGTGAGCTGTCTCCCACTCTCAGGCAGGATCTAGCTGTCTGAACATCATATCTCTATAGATCTCCTGGAGCATCCAAGATACTTGCATGGGACAGAGGTCTGTGGGATACTCAGTGCTTCTGAAGGGGCAAATAGAGACCGGGCAGCATATCCCATAACCCAACACTACATCCCTGAATTTAGGCAGCTGAATCTCTCCCATTATGCCATGCCGTTGGCAATTAAGCAAGTACCAGGGTGGGATAGATGAGGAGAGGCGTCTCTGCGAGGTGGGGAGCAGGGAGCAGGCAGCAGGTGAAGCTCCACCTGAGGCTGCGCTTCTAGAAAACTGTGGGCTGATGAGGGGGAAAGTCTAACAGAGACCAGCGGGACAACAACAACAAAAAAAATGGGCTGTGGAGAAAGAACTGTATTTCCAGGAAGGAAACAAGCTGAATTTCCAGCCTGGCCTCTGGGATGGAGGGTCCTTCGCTGAGCAAAATGCATCTCCAGCCTGGCTTTGCAGCCTGTGGAGCCCATGAGCTGGTCCATGGCTCCCTCTTGCGGGAGGACATGCTGGCGGAGGAAGGGACAGCAAAGCCCTTCTTGCGGGCAGGGTTTGCTCAGATGGAAAGGCAGGTGCCTGCCTCTTTGCGCCATCTTCAGCACTGATAATCCACGAGAATAAATACGTGACTATTATTAATACGACTGGAGAGCAGGGATGGCTTTCGGTTGCAGACACCAAATTTCAGGCACTGGAGTGAGTTGGCCACATTCGGGGTAAGTGTCTAACTATAAAGTCGACCTTTTTCTAGCTTCATATAATTTTATGTGACTTTACAAAACTTCGTAGCTATAGTAATAATGGGAGCTCTGCTGCCTAGGGCACAAGTAGATGTCTTCCTCGTAGACACATTAAGGTGCCCAAAGCAGCATCCCACCCCAGGAGACCTTCCCCTAGCGCTTCATGCCTTGCTAATCAGCGCTACCTTGTACAGTAGGACAGCAGTAACCAGATGATGCCAGTTATTTCTTTTAAAAATAAAGCTCATTTTCAAAAGCTTGAAAATGAAGGATTTCTTCTGCTGTCTTCTCCACAAGTGAAGACTGTTTCCATGTAGAAACGTACCCTACCACTAGCCCCGGTTAGATTGCTGTGACTTGCTGCCAGACAATCATCCACAAATACAAATCTAATAAAGTTCAGCAGCGGTCTTTCTCTCCAAATGAATATTGCATATCTCATGTATTTGTACACGGTATGTACATATGGTGGACAAGTAGCTCATTGGCCATGCAATTCCAGCAAAATCCCTTAATTGTAGCTGGATAACTATATCCACTGCAGAAAATAAATGCATTTATTAAACTGTCAATTACACCATTCCTCATTTGGGTGCTGTAGTTTTTATTTGCATTTATTAATCATTTTCTCATTTTTTATCCTCATTTCTCAAGGATTTTCTGAACTGGATCATTCTTAATAGCAACAAGAAATTCTGCTTTACTTGTACACATACATTAAATAGTGTATTTTCTTTAAAAGGAAAGAGACGTATTAGTAACGGTGTCAGAGCTCTAACTCAAGATCTTTAACATGAGTTCTGGGCCAAGCAGGAACTGAGTGCAAAGATGTCAGAAGCTGTGACACTAGGCAGAAGGTAGAGCAGTGGGGACAATGTGGGATGAAACGGAGGTGGAGGAAAGCAAAGATGGGTCGAGTGGAAAAAAACACGCTCTGAAAGAGAAAGGGAACGGGACAGATGGAGGCGCAGCCACCCTGCCTCTATCCAGTCCTGCAGGAGGTCCGGATGAAATGGGACATTGGTGAACGAGGTGTGACAACAGCTGTTTTTCAGAAAAAAAAATGACTGATGGATTTCTCATAGAAAAAAGTCTTATTGCTGGTAGAATACATGAGAAAGCACGGGAATAAGCCAGAACCAGGGCAATACCCAAGGTTGGTTATACATAAACTTCCAGAAGGACACCAGGGTAGCCTGATTCCTATCACGTCCACCACGGCCAGGCTGTGGGCAGGATTAGGTCAAGTCAGGCAGGGTTCAACTCTGCAGTGTCCTGGTGCAGTGGCCATCGCACCGCTAGCCCTCGCCCCCTGCCCATATGGTGCCTCCACCATGTCCCTGCCTCAGCCAGCCTAGTACCCAGCAGACTTCCTCGAGCACGGTGGGGTGGGCATGGAGTTGAAGCAGAAGAAGGGAAGTTTCATCTCCTCTCTGACACCTTTTTCCATGACAACCTTGTACTAACCACCCATGGAGAACGGACTGGGCAGACGAAGCTGGCAGTGAACCTTGCCTGCACTGTTGGTGGACCTTGTCTACACTGGTAAGATGTCTTACCTTCCTTGCAGAAGGTACAGCTGCTATTCCCAGCCAAAACAGGGTTTGGTTACCTACATCAGGAACTGTAGTGTCCAACTGTGACTAGGCTGAGCCCATGAACTGTCTGTTCTTAACGCTGTCCACCACCACTTCTGGGTACATACCCAAAGCCCACCTCAGGCTGTGCTACAGGAGGGGACCTGGTCTCTTCCCTGTGTCCTGCCCTGGGCCTCCATTCTCCCTCGCAGCATCCCTGAGCCCGGCTCCTGCCTTCGCTGACCCTGCAGATCACCCCATCCCACCCTGCGTGTTCATCCTCCAGCCTAGACTCCCATCTGCAGTCAGGCCTTGGCCACCGTCTCCTCAGGTTGCCCCTTCCCCTCCATAGCTACAGCCTTGCTGGGGGGTGCCTGCACACTCCTGGGGTGGTCCTCGTGGAGAGGACATCCCCACCACCCAGGCCGGGTCCATGCCAGTGAGCTGCATCCCTCCACCCTGACCTCGTGGCGCAAGGGCAGCGCGTCTGACTCCAGATCAGAAGGTTGTGTGTTCAAATCACACCGGGGTCAGCCTTGGGGCACCACTGACCCCCCTCTCTATTGCCCCTGCTTTTCTGGGGGGCTGCTCTGCCTGAGGGGCAGGGCTCTGCAACGCATTGGCCAACTGTAGGGGGGCACCTCAGCAGTGGCTGGGCCAGGGGGGGAACATGATGCCCAGAGCTTTCCTTTCAGACAGGCAGCATGGGGCTGCTTGAGAGGTTATGGGACAGGACCAAAGTAGACCTCAATACAGGGAGGCCTCTGCCACAGCTGGCCTCATCAAGAAGCTCAAGGAAGTGAAGTCTTCCTCAGGGAAGTGCAAGAAGCTTTGTCACTGCATGCTGAGTCACTCCTGGGGGACCTGGACTTGCCTCCCTGTGAGGGGAACATGGGGTGGTACAGTCAGTCCAGGGGATTTTGGGAGGGGATCAAGGGCGATTACTCAACCAAACATCCTGGCAATAGGGAGAGGTTTCTGAGGAACAACAGGAGAGGCTGTTTCAAGAGTATTAAGAAGGAGGATCTGGGGAGCTCCAGTCTGGTCAGACTCACCTCGGAGCCCAGATGAAGACTAGGGAATAAATACTCCTGAAAGCCATGCCCAAATGAAGGAAGGATGTCATGATGACTGGAAACGGTGACCATGGATTCACCAAAACCAGACCACTCTTGGCCAGCATGATAGGTTTCTTTGAAGACATTACTTCCTCAGTGGTCAAGAGACCACCAAGGAACATCATTCACCTTGACTACAATTCAGCCTCTGATGGCGTCTCCCAGACGTGTCACTGTAGCAGCACACAGAGACAGAACATCTAAGCTGACTCACAAGGCAAAGCAAAGCGGTTGGACCAGGGGGCCGAGGGGGTTGCGGTCAGTGGTCGGCAGTCCAGCTGACGTTCCTCACTGCTTGATGTTGCACTGGGTGTTCTTTGGTGTCTTTGTGATGGGTGCAGAGGATGTTCTACAGACAAAGGACATGGGCAGGCTACCAGGGCCATGGGGACAGCAAGGGACTGGGGCCAGTGGCGCAATGGATAACGCGCCTGACTACGGATCAGGAGATTGCAGGTTCAACTCCTGTCTGGCTCGACACTTTTAGCCTGGCAACGGCACCTCCTGCTCCCTCCACCAGCGCCTTCCTTCCCCTGGCCGTCACCTCAGGCCTTCTGCAGGGCAAAAGTGCTGGGGTGTCCTCTTGCCCTGCGCGATGGAAAGAGTTCTTCCAGACCTTATGGTAGAGCGGGACACTGCTAAAGGGGCAGAGCTGGGGCCCACATCACAGCTAGCGGCACTACAGCAAATTCCACAGCACAATGAAGATGGCTCCTGAACTGCCACCCTGTTGGCTGAAGACATGTAATTGCACATCGTGTCCACAGCCGCTTTTGAGTCCCACATTGGTCTTGCTGCTGTTTGTCGATGGTTTGCAAAGTTCTGCGTGCAACATTGATGAGCCCCACACAAAGCACAGACAGGCCACCTGCCTGTAGGACTGTCCCAAGCCTGGCTTCAGTATGATTCAGACACCCAACCTTGTGATCCAGGTGTGGCGTTCAAGAAGCATCTGGACAATGCTCTTAGTCAAATGGTTTAGTTTTAGGAAGTCCTGTGAGAAGCAGGGTGTTGGACTCGATGATCCTTATGGGTCCCTTCCAACTTGAGATATTCTATGATCCTACGCCCACGAGGTCAAGGTGGAGGGACGCAGGGCCTGGGCATCTCAGACCCCTCACTTTTATGACTTTGCAACCTTCTTTTAGGAATTAGGATTGCTCAGGAGAGTACAAGATACACCAGACAGGAGGGGGCAAAATTATGGCTGCCAGCAGAATTGCAGCTCCCTGGGGGAGGGCTTTAAAAAACATTCACTAGGGGAAAAGCTCAAAAAGGTGTGGAAAAGTGGGGAAAAGGACAAAGCTAGACTTGCTCCATGTTGTCAGTGTCTTGTTTGTATCGAGGAGGTTAGCTTTGGACACACTGGCCCAATGATGGTCTCTGAAGTGCTGGATGCTTGGCAATAATCCCTCCTCTTGCACTGGTAGCTGTGTTCTTGGTAGGACAGCCCAGCACACAGTTGGCCTTCATGGGTGCAAGGGCACACTGCTGACTCTTGTTCATGTTGCTGCTCTCCAGGACCCTCTATGCCCTTTTCTGCACAGACGCTTTTCTGACAGTCACCCCCAGCCTGTAGTGCTGCATGAGGTTATCCCATCTCAGATGCAGGATGCTGTGGTTGCCTTTGCTGAACTTCCTTTACCCTGCCCAGGTCACTCCGAATGATAGCGTCCCTGCCAGTGTCAGCTGCTCCTTTGTCCAGTGGTGTCATCCATGAACTCACATAGGATTCATCCTATCCCATTACTATGTCAATGAAGATGTTCAATAGTGTCAGCCTCAGCGTTGACCCTTGAGGAGCACTAGGAGCAAGTAACCACCACTTGCACTTCTAGCCCCTGAGCACAACCCTCCAAGCGCAATGTCCCAGACCAAATTCCACCCACCCATTACCCACAGCTACTAGTGAAGCTTCAGGTGGTTTTCACTTAGTGGTGCTCAGGAAGACAGAAAGGAGATCTGCACAGGGCTTATGAGGAAAACGCACACTCAGAGACCTCAGGAGCAACCATGCTGCCCTGCAGTTTAGGAAGTCAGCAGGCCAAGTCAAAAAGGACTTGAGGAGTGGTGGCTCTTGAAGCAGGTGGCATGCTTGCAGCTTTGATGCAGCGTGTCACAAAGTGATGCTCCTATGATGCTGATGCCAGAAAGATGGACAAAAAGCCTGGAAGGGGAAGGACCTCATGAAGACAGCTGTCCCTTGTCACCTCCACAACAGCCAGGCAGTTTCAGGGCCAGCCAGGCAGGAGTCAAACCCACAGTCTCCTGATCTATAGTCAGGTGCGTTGTCCATTGCGCCAATGGCCCCAGCCCCTGGTCCCACCTGGTGCGCCCACCATGCTTTCTATACCACCTGGATGGTGGTGAAAAGGCAGTGGCAAGACCTCACCTAGCTCCCTCCTGCCCCATCCATGACAGCCTTGCTCTACTCACCCATGGGGGAAAGTTCAATATTGGTTCCACTGCTCCCACCACCCAGGAGAAGTGGTGCCTGTGCTCAGTCCCCTCACAAGTGGCCAGGCAGCAAGGGCAGATGGTGGCTTCCAGCTCCTCAGCTGCTCTGGCGGGTTAGAAGAGACACCTTGCCTGCCCCATGGGAAGTGTGGCTACAATTCCCAGCCAATGCAGGGCTTGGAGCAGCCCAGGACTCTCTGGAGATGTGGTGCCCAGGTGAGGGGGGAGCTTAGCTCAAGGACATCTGTTTTGTCCTCCACCTACTCCTGCCTGATGACAGAGAGCAGATCAAGAGAGTTGTGGGTAGCAAGATCTTGCCTGATGACCATTTAGCCTGTGCTAGCCTGTATATGAGCATCTTCAACCTTCCTTGTCCAAGCCACATGCAGAGTGAAGGTACCAAAAGGTGGTGACAAGTCCATGAGCCTGCCAACACGGGATGGAGCAGCAAAAGAACACGGAGACAGGAACTTCCTGTTGAATAATAGAGTGATTCATGCTGGAGGTCTCTAGTCCAAATTTCTGCTCAAGTTATGACATTCAGATGAGTGCCTTGCTTGCTTGGACTCTGAATAACTCCAAGGATGTGGAGTCCACAGCCTCTCCGGGCCCCCTCTCTCAGTGATTTACCACCCTCATGGTGAAATTTCTTTTGCTGGTATATGCAGTCAGAGCCTTTGCTGATGTGAGGGGAATTTTGCTGTGCAGGAAGCCCAGCAAGAAGGGAGAAACACCAGGCAAAGGCAGGCCACCGTGGAGAAAGAGGTCCCCTGTCACTATCAGTAGTACGGCCAGGATGTGGGCAGGAAAATGGTGAGCCAGGCAGGAGTTGAACCTGCAATCTCCTCATCTGTAATCAGGTGCGTTGTCCATTGCACCACTGGCCCTGGTTGTGGTGGAGCTCTGGGGGCTTCCCATCACTGGATGGGCCTTGTGAGGGAAGCAGGGGAGGGTGCAAGAGGATTTAGTTAAGAAACTATAGAAAAAATTAGATTTTACGAGCTCCTTGGAAGGCAGATGATCTAATCTCCTGATCAGAGCAAGGAAGTCTTTCACATTAACTCATTTTGTTAGAGTCCATCTTTGAATGTCTCCAAGGATGGGAACTCCAAACCCTGTTCTAATGTGTGAACTCTGATGTGTGTAATTTTTTTCCTGTCATCTAATAGACATTTTCCTTGTTGTAATCTCTTTTTGTTGAGCTCCATCCTCTGTGTTCACAAGAAAAGCCTGGGTCCACTTTCTCTGTAGGCACACATAGCATAAAACAAGATTATAATCCTTCTTTGATGTCTTCTACGTATTACAGAAACCTAGCTCACTAGGACACTCCTCATCATGCACTCCACCACCTTCTCATCTAGATGACCATTCCTGAGACTTAACGCAGTCCATAGATGTCTTTCTTGTCCTGGAGATCCCAAAACTGGGCACAGACTCCAGATGTGGTCACAGAATCACAGAATCACTGGTGTTGGAAGGGACCTCTGAAGATCATCTAGTCCAACCCCCCTGCCAGAGCAGGGTCACCTAGAACAGGTTGCACAGGATGGCATCCCTCTCCAGCAGTTCCCTGAACCAGGTAGCCCAGAACTGGACACAGTACTCCAGATGCAGCCTCACTGGAGCAGAGTAGAGGGGGAGGATGACCTCCTGCGACCTGCTTGCCACACACCTTTTGATGCACCCCAGCATGCCATTGGCCTTCTTGGCCACAAGGACACATTGCTGGCTCATGGTCATCCTGTTGTCCACCAGGACTTCCAGGTCCCTTTCCACAGAGCTGCTTTCCAGCAGGTCAACCCCTAACCTGTACTGGTGCAGGGGGTTATTCCTCCCCAGGTGCAGGACCCTACACTTGCCTGGAGTGACATTGGCTTTCCTCCAGTCCTCGGGCACTTTGCCTGTTCTCCAGAACTTTTCAAAGATGATGGAGAGCAGCTCAGCAATGACTTCTGCCAGCTCCCTCAGAACTCGCGAGTGCATCCCATCAGGACCCATGGACTTGTGGAGGTCCAGTTTACTTAACTGGTCTCTAACTTGATCCTCCTCCACCAAGGGAAAGTCCTCCTTCCTCCAGACTTTCTCTGTTACCTGTAAAGTCTGGGACTCCTGAGGGCTGGCCTGAGCAGCAAAGACTGAAGCAAAGAAGGTATTCAGTAATTCTGCCTTCTCTGCAGCATCTGTCACCATGGCCCCTGTCTCATTCAACAGCGGGCCCACATTTTCTCGAGTTTTCCTTTTGCCTCTGATGTACTTGAAGAAACCCTTCCTGTTGACCTTGACATCCCTTGCCAGATTTAATTCCAAGGAGGCCTTGGCTTTTCTCGTTTCGTCCCTGCATACTCTGACAGCAGTCTTGTAATCTTCCCAAGTGGTCAGTCCCTTCTTCCACTTACTGTAAACTTCCTTCTTCCACTTGAGTTTTTCAGAAGCTCCCTGCTCAACCAGGCAGGTCTCCTGCTTCCCCTGCCTGATTTCTTGCTCCTAGGGATGCACCGATCCTGAGCTTGGAGGAAGTGATACCTGAATATCAACCAGCTCTCTTGAGCCCCCCCCTACCCTCTAGAGCCCTAACCCATGGGATTTCTGCAAGCAGTTTCTTGAAGAGATCAAAGTTAGCCCTCCTGAAGTCCAATGTTGCAACTCACAAGTGTCAAACAGGGTAATAGTCATTCCCCCAATCTGATGGTTAGAATTAGTTGCTGATACAGGAAAACCAAAGCTCAGCTGGAGTTGAAATTGGTAACCGTAAAAGGTCAACATAATGGCTTTTAGAACCACACTGGCAGCAAAAGAAAATTAAAAGAAAATGTGGGACCACTTCTGAGTGGGTGAGGGAAATAGCAACAGACGTGGAGCAGGCCGAGGTACTCAGTGCCTTCTCTGCCTCTGTCTTTATTGATGGGGTCTGCTCTCAGCTTTATGTCCCTTTGCCTTCTGACAGAGCCTATGGCAGTGCATTATTCATGGCAGAGGATGATCAAAATGGACACATGAAGGACACAAAAGTAGTTGCAAACTGCCAGCGTAGATTTACTAAGGTCCTACCTGACCTACCCATCTGCTTACCTTACTGGAACCTGGGCAAGAAACCCTTGTTTATCTTGAATTAGGTGAGGTTTTAAATAGGATCTCCAGGTCGCAAAGATATGGACTGAAGGAGAGGCTAAGAAGGTGGGTGAAAACCACCTGGCTGGACCACCAGACCCAGTGGTGGGATCACCAGTTGGAAATGTAGCAAGTGTCTTGCTAGTAGCAGAGTTTGCAGGTGTTGATCCTGGTACTGACACTTAAATGTCTTCCCTAACAACCTGCATGCTAGGATGGGGTGCACACTCAGCATGTTTCTGGACAGCATCAAATTGGGGCCAGAGGCTGATATGCTGGAGGGTGGGATCGCTCTTCAGAGGGGCCTTGTCATGTAAGACAAATGGGCTGATAGGAACTTCATGAACCTTAGAGAAGACAAAAGCAAAGTCCTGCCACCTGGGGCAGAAGCACCCCAGCAGCACCCTGCAGAAATGGGGAACCCTTACCCTGGTGTAATTCAACCACACAACTTCCTGATCTGGAGTCAGAGGTGCTGCCCTTGTCCTACCAGGTCAATATGGAGGGATGTAGACCCGACTTAGACCCAGCCTGGGTGATGGGGATGTGCTCCCCATGGGGACTACCCCAGAGCTGGCCACAACAGCCCCCAGTGGACCCAGGCCTGACCCCAACACTTATAAGCTGGGCATGGCAGCTGAGGGGCAGGTGAGATGTCTCTCCTGCCTCAGTCACTGTCCCTGGCACCCACCGGACCCCCTTCGCACCAACTGAAGTTGTCCCCTCTTCCCATGCCTTGGTTGCAGGCCTTTCCCGTCTTTGCTCCTTCCTTTTATCCCTTTCTCCTTCCTACCTTCATCAATGACAAAAAAATTAGAAAAATACTATTCCCTCATATTTGGCCAGAACCTCCCATTTCAAATTATATGTATTGTCTCTCATCCTCTCATCATGAAATGCTATGAAATGCCCGGCTTGATAATCTCCTTGTAGGTACTGGACAGTTGCTATCAGATCCTCATTGAAACCTCCTCTTCCCCAGGCCAAATAAACCGAATTCCCATCGCTTCCCCTCATACAGCAAGTGCTCCAGCACCAGGACATTTTGATGGCCCTCTACTAGACTTCTTCCAGTTGATCAGTGTCCTTATACTGGGGGCCCCAAAGCTGTATGCAATATTCCCAGTGTGGAACATGAGTAAGCAGTGGGAGTAGAGGGATGTCAGTGGTGAGTAGAGGACAGAGATGAGACAAGATGTCCAGCTCTACCATAAGGTCTGGAAGAACTCTTTCGATTGTGCAGGGCAAGAGGACACCCCAGCACTTTTGCCCTTCAGAAGGCCTGAGGTGACGGCCAGAGGAAGGAAGGCGCTGGTGGAGGGAGCAGGAGGTGCTGTTGCCAGGCTAAAAGTGTCGAGCCAGGCAGGAGTTGAACCTGCAATCTCCTGACCCGTAGTCAGGCACGTTGTCCATTGCGCCACTGGCCCCGGTCCCTTGCTATCCCCATGGCCCTGGTAGCCTGCCCATGTCCTTTGTCTGTAGAACATCCTCACAAAGACACCAAAGAACACCCAGTGCAACATCAAGGAGTGAGGAACGTCAGCTGGACCGCCAACCACTGACCGCAACCCCCTCGGCCCCCTGGTCCAACCGCTTTGCTTTGCCTTGTGAGTCAGCTTAGATGTTCTGTCTCTGTGTGCTGCTACAGTGACACGTCTGGGAGACGCCATCAGGGGCTGAATTGTAGTCAAGGTGAATGATGTTCCTTGGTGGTCTCTTGACCACTGAGGAAGTAATGTCTTCAAAGAAACCTATCATGCTGGCCAAGAGTGGTCTGGTTTTGGTGAATCCATGGTCACCGTTTCCAGTCATCATGACATCCTTCCTTCATTTGGGCATGGCTTTCAGGAGTATTTATTCCCTAGTCTTCATCTGGGCTCCGAGGTGAGTCTGACCAGACTGGAGCTCCCCAGATCCTCCTTCTTAATACTCTTGAAAAAGCCTCTCCTGTTGTTCCTCAGAAACCTCTCCCTATTGCCAGGATGTTTGGTTGAGTAATCGCCCTTGATCCCCTCCCAAAATCCCCTGGACTGACTGTACCACCCCATGTTCCCCTCACAGGGAGGCAAGTCCAGGTCCCCCAGGAGTGACTCAGCATGCAGTGACAAAGCTTCTTGCACTTCCCTGAGGAAGACTTCACTTCCTTGAGCTTCTTGATGAGGCCAGCTGTGGCAGAGGCCTCCCTGTACTGAGGTCTACTTTGGTCCTGTCCCATAACCTCTCAAGCAGCCCCATGCTGCCTGTCTGAAAGGAAAGCTCTGGGCATCATGTTCCCCCCCTGGCCCAGCCACTGCTGAGGTGCCCCCCTACAGCTGGCCAATGCATTGCAGAGCCCTGCCCCTCAGGCAGAGCAGCCCCCCAGAAAAGCAGGGGCAATAGAGAGGGTGGTCAGTGGTGCCCCAAGGCTGACCCCGGTGTGATTTGAACACACAACCTTCTGATCTGGAGTCAGACGCGCTGCCCTTGCGCCACGAGGTCGGGGTGGAGGGATGCAGCTCCCTGGCATGGACCCGGCCTGGGTGGTGGGGATGTCCTCTCCATGAGGACCACCCCAAGGACATCTGGGCCACCCAAGAGAAGGGCTATTGGACGTGGAGAGGACAGGGCCACCCTTTGAGGAGAGGGCAGCCAAGTCATGCCCACAGCATGGTGAACAGGCTTGAGGGTGAAAGCCAGTGAAGGGATGGGGTAGAGGAGTAGAGTGGGTCCAGGATACGTGGGGGCAGCCGAACTCAAAACATACTCCATCCTCCTGTAGGGAGGAAGGTGACCCCATCCAGGCCATGCAAAAGATGTGAGGGTCCTTCCTGCCACAGGGCTTGAGGTGTTGGCCATGCATCTGCCAGGCAATAGGGACCACTCTCCCCAGACAGGTGGTGGGCCACCATCTCTCCTGCCCCTCTGGAGACACCACACCTCAAGAGCCTGTTCTCCTGGGAGAGGTCCTGCAGGGCTGCTCTGGGCAATGGTTCTGTTTAGGCCACCTTCTTCTGAAGTACTTCATTAAGAGCTTTCCTTGTAGGCTTAGCAAGGCAGCTGGCAAAGATGCTGCCACTTCTCTGGCAGATGAATCGTCTCCTTCCCTCAATGAAGAGCCCATAGCCATAATATCTAGGATTACATTTGAGGAGAACATATTCCAGCTTTGACCTCGTGGCGCAATGGTAGCGCATCTGACTCCAGATCAGAAGGCTGTGTGTTCAAATCACACCGGGGTCAAGGATGTTCCATCCCCACGGGGTAGCAGTTTCAGATGGGAAACTCACAAGTAACCTATTTTTGCCCTCTCACCCTGCACCCCACAGCCCTGGTGAGAAACAGTAAATGAGCCATTGCAGAGTGGTCTTTCCTTGCTGGACCAGTGTTGGGAAGTATCTGATAGCTTCAGCCTTTGCTTCTTGGATGTCTACAAAGGAGACAGGATTAGTGGATGTCCCAGCTGTGGTTTCATGCCTGGGTACTGCTACTGATCCCAATCCCCTTCCAGAATGGCAAGGGCATCTGACTCCAGATGATGAGTTCTACCAAAAGCCTAGCCTGCAGTCTCCGGATCCATAGCAGGACTGGCCCTTGCAAGCCTGACACCCCATGGCAACGTGTTCTTTTGTTGCTGTTTGTGGTTTTTGTCTCCTATCTTACCACTGTGCACTCTGAGAAACGTATAGGTCCATCTATTCCATACCCTGCTGTTAGGTGGTTGAAGACTGGGATGAGATCCCTTTGCATATTCCTCCTCAGGTTGAACAAACCAAATTCTTTCCACCTCTCCTCACATCTCAAGTACTCAAATCCCCCACCACCTTGGTGCCTATCACTGGACTTGCTTCACTAAGTCAGTGTCTTTTTGTTGGTTCTGTTGAAACACCTGGCTGTGGGGAACTGAAACCAAGCTGTCAGGACTAGTTATGAGGCTCTTTAACTCTCTACTTAACCTCTTCCTGGTTCCCCCATGCATTTCTTGGCGAGATGGACAGAGGAGATGGGGAGCTGGAAAAAAAGGAGACTTGAAGCTATGGGAATGACTTTGTATGAGTTATAGTTCATTAGAAGTAGTTGAACTCTTTTAAGGGAACTTTAAAGGTGAATTTTAAAAGACATAAACAGGGGGAGTAATGAAAAGACACAATGGAGCAATAAGAAAGGAATGAGTGGGGAGGGGCAGGGGGGAAGGTACTTTCTCCAGCTGTACCCACACCAGCGGTGCACCCTCCCACAGCAGGTCCAGGCTGCTATGCCTGTGCCAGAATCAGGCACTTAGCAGGAGGAAAAGTCCAACAGTTCTGCGTCCCGCATACAGAGGAGGACATTGATCCAAAAGTCCATGAGAACAACGTCAGTGTGGGACTCATCTAACAGGGCAGCCTTGAGCTCACACCTCCGACGAACTCAGGTGTGTTCCTGATGTTTTGGACAAGAGCTGGACATAGTACTGGACTAACATCTTCAGAAGCTCATGTAGCCATCCAATTGTTATTTTGCCAGTGAGGAAGATCAGCCAAGGGTATCTGGCAGATGGAGTGTCTCAAAAAGGTCATTTCCATGTATTCATGGGATGGTGGGACTGCACGTCGGCTTTGGCAATGCTGCTGGCCTGAAAGTGCAAGAGGCTTAATCTTTCAGGACACAGGCTGTCCTGTCTGACCACCCAGCCCTGGAAGACCTCCTTTCTGCCCATAGCTTGCCTGGCACCATCCACAAGTGTCTTGGGGGATTGAGACAGAGGAGAAAACAGACAACCCCTGGGCTCAGACCATCCCACATCTGGGCATGACACCTCTACAGAGCCCAGGGGATGCCCTAAGCCTGACACTGCCTGGGAATCACAGCCACAGACAGAAGGCAGAAGAATCTGATGAACCAAGGAGGGCAAGAGCCTTCAGGGTGTTTCCACTTTCCCCAACCCTGTGCCAAAACACCTATGACTCCCATTCTCACTTATCTGATGAACGTAGACCTATGGGCCCCTAGCCCATGTCCCAGAACTCCTGGTGTGTGACGGATGGGTTGAGTGAGCCGAGGATTTCTTTGGTGGCTGTCCTCCAGATGTCGCTACCTCACTGTTGTTTTACGACCTTAGCTCTTCCAAAAACCAAATAAGCAGGAGAAGCACCCAAAGGGCCCCTGACTGTGGACCAAATGCATGTAGCTGTGACATGGGGCAAACATTGCAGCTGGAATCTGTACATGCCAAACCCTGTACGAGCTGAGTGCATTCACTGAGCCATGGTGGCTGCTGAATGAGGGGGAAGACCTATGCCACCACTCTGTCTCTGTAGTGTGACTTCTGTCTCTTTGTCTTCTCTGAATGGAAAGAAGCTCAGATATTTCCTTTTGCAGATCTTCCATGGCTGGAAAAAACCCAATATAGTACAGGTTGCTAGATGCTTTTGCTGGGAGTACTAGCACACTCTTGAAAGAATGGAATGCGGTAAGAAGTTATTCTTCTGGTATACGTCTGGTTAGAAGTATTATTTTCACTGTAGCCAGTGGGAACAGTTTTTGCATTTCATAAAAAATGCTGAGATTTACAATTATTGTCACTCTTCAGTGGACTGAACTTTTAAGACTTTTTAAAGTCTTTTTTTTTTTTTTTAAAGCAGGAGTGACTTAAGTCACATTGTAGGCAAGAGCTGGCTCATGATGAGGTTTAATCAAAGGGACAGTTTACCAGGCAGTAGAACTTGATGTCTCCCATGCAAGGAGAGTTGTCACAGGTTACTTAATAACCAAATCATTTAATAATCTTGAGGCTTTTTGACTTTTTCTGTTTAAAACACTCTACCTTGCATAAGCAAGGAAATTTTTGAGGCCATATCAGATAGGGAAGCGTGAGGGAGAAAGCCTTAAAAATATTCCATAAAATTGTAAACCCTTGTAACAAATGCTGTTTGAGATATATCTTTATTTTCAATGAAAATCCAGTTCTCAGAAATTCGTGATCAGTGCTGCTGACGTCCATTATTCAAAGCAGTTTACTCTAAATATTGACATACAGTGAACTTGACCAGAGGAGGATATGAAGCCTGTGAGCTCAAGCCCAACTTTTCTGAGTTGGGACCCCTGTTAACAGCCCTAGATTGGATCCAGCTCTGGATTTTCTGTGTCTGGTGAAAATTATTACAAAAACTTGAAAAATATTGCGAGGCAATGAGGATTTTTTTCTAGCTGTCTAAGCACCTGTGCCACTCTTGTGTCACTGGGCTATGCTCACTTCTAGCACAATCCCGTGACTGCACTGGAAGCTGAAGTTTCATTTTCATTTCTCCCCGCTGTTACCCAAGTCTCAGCTTCTAAGTTGAGGACGAGGTCACATCTCCCAATTAGTGATCAAGGTAAGGTCATTTTTATTCTGCTGGACCTTTTTTAAAGATAAAGATCCACCTGTTTGTGGAGGAAGGCTAACTCCTAGGCACTGGTGCCAATAACAAGGTCTTTTACCCTCAGTGTCTGAATCACTGATGAAGCGGCTGCTGGAGAAGTGATGGAGGAGTCCATTAAGATCTAAATCCCAAGCTTTGTGTCTCTTGTTTTCTCTGATCAAGCCTGTCCCTGGTGGCTCTCATCCCTACCCCTATTTACATCTAAGGCTTTAGAGCCGAGCAGGATGGTCGTGCCAGGGCTGTGACTGCCAGTCATCCATAGGGTGCCCCAATCTTCAATATAGGGACAAAGTTTGGCAATATCTTCAACAACGGCATGGTGAAAAGAATAGAGAGTGAAATCTCCAGGTTTGCAATTTTATTTCAGGTATTTAAAAGCTGTGCTAATGGCAAGGAACTACATAAAATGGAGTGAGTGAGAAAACAGATGACAGAAGTAGGCCAGGGAAATGCATTTAGGGAAAATAACCCAGACCATGACACTGGACTGGCAGCTGCAACTCAGGAAAGACATCTTGACATTTGCAGACAGCAAACTTCTCGACCTTGCTGCCATGGGAAGCTGTGAAGGCAGACGGTACCAGCAATGTCAAAAAGGTCTAGACATGGATGGTCCAATAAGGCTTTGCTCTGTTCTTGTGCTATAGCATGAGGTGAAGACTGCCCCAGCAGAGAGTTGGTGGAGATTATTTCTTTCCCAATGTATATTTTGGTGATAGCACCAAATGTGCTGATAGTAGCTGATATTTATCTTTCCCTACAATCAGGAGACAGAAGGGCTTTCAGATAGCAATCCCATCTCAGGCTGGGCAGAGAATGGATCAAGAGCAGCCCTGAGGAGAAGGACTTGGGGGTGTTGCTGGATGAGAAGCTCAACATGAGCTGACAACGTGCACTGGCAACCCAGAAGGCCAACCGTATCCTGGGCTGCATCCCCAGCAGCGTGGGCAGCAGGGCCAGGGAGGGGATTCTGCCCCTCTACTCTGCTCTGGTGAGACCTCACCTGGAATACTATGTCCGGTTCTGGAACCCCCAACACAAGAAGGACATGGACCTGTTGGAGTGGGTCCAGAGGAGGGACACGAAGATGATCAGAGGGCTGGAGCACCTCTGCTGTGAGGCCAGGCTGAGAGAGTTGGGGTTGTTCAGCCTGGAGAAGAGACGGCTCCGGGAAGACCTTATTGCAGCCTTCCAGTATCTGAAGGGGGCCTACAAGAAAGCTGGAGAGGGACTTTTTACAAGGGCATGTAGTGATAGGACAGGAGGTAATGGCTTCAAACTCAGAGAGTGTAGATTTAGAATAGATATTAGGAAGACATTTTTCACTGTGAGGGTGGTGGGACAGTGGCACAGATTGCCCAGGGAAGCTGTGGATGCCCCATCCCTGGAAACGTTCACAGCCAGTTTGGACGAGGCTTTGAGCATCCAGGTCTAGTGGAAGGTGTCCCCGCCCATGGCAGGGGGATTGGAACTAGATGATCTTGAAGGTCCCTTCCAACCCAAACCATCCTATGATTCTATGATTCTATGGTAGTACACCGATATCTTTAAAATCAGACCATAAACCAGATGTGGTATGAGACAGATTATCAGCCAAGAGCCCACAGCAGAGGAATATTTCTTTGGAATTATTTCAGGGCAAAACAACAACAAAAAGGGCTCAAAGTAATTTCATATGTTTACCTCCATTACAATTCCCAAACCTGAAAATCTTCAAATCTCTCTGTGACGCCAGCTTCAAGACCTGCATTCATAATGATTTTTTTTAAACTCTCTTTGCTATTTTTTACTTGTTTTTCCAGGTGCGGACCCAGGATATATTTCTGACTGAATACCAGGTTGTCTCCTTAGGAACTGGATGAATGTCTGAACAAAGTTCAAGAAGACCTAAGCAAAGCACAAGGACCACCCTTGTGAGCAGACACCGATGCTGATAGTGAGATGCAATCAAGAGTAAATTTTTTGAGTGGATAAATGTCCAAATGAGAGGTTTACAAGTCAAAGCTCATCAGTTTGAAGGTAACTGTTCCTCTAATAATATTCTCTGCTCTATCACAGTGTGCTAGACACTTCTTATGCCTGATGTTTGCAGTGAACAAGTCATGATGTGAATTTCTCCCGAGAACATGGCAAGATGGAGCTGGAGCATATGGCCCTGCTCAACACATCATTCCTCTTCTCCCAAGGCTGACAGAGGAATAATACCAAGGAGTCCTTTTCCTTACAGCATCTCAGATGTATTGGCATCCCCTGGGACAACAGAGCATCTTCACCATTCATACACTGATTCTTACAATACCCTTGGGAAGGAAGGGAGAGAAAAACTTCTCCTGGTTTTACCAACATGGGCATGGAAAGACTTTCTTGGAAGAGGTTGTTGAAGCAAGGAATCAAACTTGTGCCTTCAGAGGCTCCACATGTGGCTCACCGTGCCGTGCCTGAAAGGCTCTGCCCTGACCAACCTTCTGTGAGACCTTAGGCAAGTCATCTCAAACAAAAGCTAGGAAAGGTTGTGCAGAGTCATTCCACGTCTACTCCAGGGTCTTGTCTCTTACAGTGGTCCAGATGCCACAGAAGAGATTAAGAAAAAGACAGGCAGAGCCTCATATTTTCCTTGATATACTCTCTGAGCTTCCCACCGACACTTACTTTCAGAAATGGGATGGGTTTGTGCGTTTACCACTCTTCCAGGGTGTTTTCCTGAGAATTTGCCTGATCACGTTCAAATATACGAACTGTCAGAAAAAGGATTGTGAGCAATTTTTCTCATTGATCAGGAGAGAGAAGGACACACAGATGATGGTGCCGGAGTAGCTCAGATACCACCTCTATCGCTGTCTTAAATAATTTAAATTTGCTTTAAGCATCCATTAGTTGCCCAATTACCCAGCAAGGCAAGTTCAGCTGGCGCTAAATCACATGCAATACCTTAAGAAGACTCAGCAGATTCCTGGCTGCTCTCCCCTCTTCTGCCTGCTTCTCTCGGTGCCTCTATTTCCCTTTCCAGTTGGTGACTTTCCACTAGGGAAGGGCTTGCCCAGGGGCCAGGTGGGGTACAAGAGAGACTACCAAATTCGAGTGCAAAGGAAATCATGATCAACAAGGCATGGAGAGCTGTCTATAAAAATCTTACTGTTCCAGCCTACAGTACATTTATTTACATATTTACAGCATGAAAAGAAAGGCAAAATCCACTGTTTACCCATTTCCCCAGCAAGGTGAGGTCCCTACTTTATACAGGTGAAGAAAGGCAGGGGAAAGCTATGCAGGTGCGGCATATCTGGGTAACATTGATTCCCCCACCTGAAAGAGCTGGGAGACCTGGCAGACCTTCTCACCTCGCTGTTATCAGTACACGTTTCATGGGCGCCTGATCTCATGGCCGTGTTGTTCTCTCAGCACAACCTTTTCATGAGGTTTGTGCTAGTGGAAGGTGAACGACTGCTTCTTGGTCTTTTGTGCATGGAAAATCAACCAAATTTTCTTTCCTTTGTATGAACTACTCCCTGGAATTTTGTCACTTACGTAAGTATAGGAGCTGTCTCCCAAGTGGGATTTGGTCCCACAGCTTGCTTGCTTGCTTCCTTCCTTCCTTCATGCCTCTGAGATTTTAAATCTTATTCTTGTACTCAAAACTGTTCTTTCAACTAAACCGCAGCACAAGACCTATGTCCTTTGTACTGGTGAAATGGGTGATCAAATAAAGAACTGTTGTAATCAAAAGGGCCAATTAGTTGGTGTAGGAAAAGCCAGAGACTTCATTTATTTGTGGTGTTATTGCAACAGCTTTGGTCTAAGTAGTATACCAGCATAACTGATGAGTGTTTTGGAGCAGGAGGAGTGAGTGCAGGGGAAGGAGAGATAGAAGGGCTTTATCTACCCTCTCCTGCGAGGACATCTCTGGAGGTGTTCAAGGCCAGGTTGGACGGGGCTTTGAGCAATCTGGTCTAGTGGGAGGTGTCCCTGCCCATGGCAGGGGGGTTGGAACTAGGTGGTCTTTAAGGTCCCTTCCAACTCAAACCATTCTATGATCGATAGCGAAATTCCCTGGGGCAGCATCACGTCCATGTTGGCAAGTCAACTAGTATAGAGGCAGAGGTACAGGACCATGGCTTTATAATATCAGCTAACCTGGGCACAATTTGGGCCCAGGCCAACTAGCACCAACCCAAACTATCCCTGGGCACAGCTTGGGGTTGGCATGGGCCAGGGTCCATTCCCAATAGATAGTTTTAATTCAGCCACCTTGTTCTGGAGGGTGAAAGAGTTTAACCCTCTGTGGCCAGCCGTCCTTGTTGCCTTAGGAACGATCCCTGTCATGTTTAGTTGCATCATTGGCACAACTCTCCTTCCCGTCCTTCCTCTGGCAACCTCCATCTCACCCACTGTTGGACTGGCTCCACTGTCACCCATCACAAGACGCCGTCGGCACCAGAATAACTTGTGGCATACCAAAATTTCCCTGTTCATCATCTATCCTTCTGCCCCAAGCCAATGGAAGGAATTAGACAGAAAAGAAAACCCAGATTTTAAGGCCAAATATGTACCTATTTACAATCAGATTCAGATGATCTGACTAGGCAGCCCAGAGGACTCTGCCTTGCAGGTCCTACCTAAAGAGCAGTGATCTGTGGGGCTTCTCTGTGAAGAGGTGAATTTTTGCGTTGATAAGGAGTTTTTGCTATATTTTTCTAATTCCTTGCCAAGGCCAAACCTTTACGCATGCTCTTTGTACCAACACCCACAAAACCAAACACAGTGCCCCTCTGAAGAGCTGGAGGTGAAGGTGAAGGGTGGGTGGAACTGTGTTTTACATCCCCAGGAAAGACGTGGGCGTGAAAACTGTACAGAGGACTCTTGAGAAATGCAGCCCCTAACGCTGCTAGCAAGTCTTGGCCTTTCCAAAGGTCATTTGCCTGGCAGTGTCTGGCTCATTACCCAGGAGGAATCCCATCCTAGGAGGGGGAGGTTGAGGTGCTGCTGCTAAAGACATGGTTTCCCAGCAAAGTCATGCATGGGGGAGTGGGAGCTATTAGCCGTGGGTGGCTCCGTGGAGACCTTTGTGCAGAAAGCTAGAAGTGACCCTCTTAGCTGCTGTGGGGTTGCGTCCCTGCAAACGGCCCTGAGCATTTTGCCAGCTTCAGCAGATGAAAATCAGATTGCCTTATGCCTTATAGGTGTGTCTGTGAACTAGCAAGTTCACAAATTAACAGCTCAATGGCTTCGCTTTCCTTTTGAGGGACTCTTTCAGGCTGGCTTCTGCGGGTGCTGCAGCATCAGTCCTGTTCCTAGCTGAGATTAGATCAAGCCTCATCCCCCAGCACGGGGGCCAGAGTGGTGGGGAAACACTGTCCATGGATGGGGAGGTGAAATAAG
Source organism: Burhinus bistriatus (assembly GCA_013397275.1). Classification (NCBI taxonomy): domain Eukaryota; kingdom Metazoa; phylum Chordata; class Aves; order Charadriiformes; family Burhinidae; genus Burhinus; species Burhinus bistriatus. The sequence continues at coordinate 146,402 of VYXH01005906.1, forward strand.
GAGAGGGGCAGGGAGCAGATTTACATGGTACTCCCAGAGGCTCACCTGATAGATGCTTATCTGTCCTTATCTGCAAGGAGATATTTAAGGGACAGAGACAGCAGATATCAAGGAGATGCTTAGGGTCCTGTCTCTGACCTCTAAGAAATGGTGTAGTCATATATTGAGGTGTTTTCAACCCACAAAGGGCACAGTTCCAGCAAGAAAATTAACCGAAACTTGTCTTAAACTAGAAACTGGGAAGCAAACATTCTGGTGATGAAGGCACAAGGAAAGAAGTCTTGGTCCCCAGCCAGGCGCTGCCCCTTCTCTTCCCATGCCCAGCAGACGTAGCCCCCTGGGTGGTAGAAAGCAAACAGCATGTATTCCTCCAGCCCCTGCGTGCATTACACAATGCGCTGATTAGTTCATTGGAAATTGATTATGTACTTGATTACGTCATGGTTTACATAACCGGGTTTTGCCTGTGATATTGACCTCAGAAGATGTGAGCTGCTTTCCAGAGGGCTACAAATGAAGTAAGCAAGTAAATTGAAGTAACTAGGTATTTATTATAAAGGGGTCCTCCAGGCGGCTTGTTTTCTTTGTTCTTTAAAGGGTTATATTTCAAGTCACCTTTTATAATTCCATGGACATGTTTTGTGTGCTAGATTAGTGATACATTTTCTTTTAGTATTATCCCTCACTGTGTCATCTGTTCAAGTAGAGATCTGCAATGGTTGACTTCCAATGTGGGGTTCAGGTGCCACTCACAAGCACCTAATCACTGCGATAGGCACAGTGAGGAAACCCTGTGCAACTCCAGACTTTAATCAGGACACCGATCTGTGTAGAAGATAGTTGTCTTAGTGCCAAACCGTTCATAGCACAGGAAAAATTGCTAACAGCAAGGCAAAGAGGCATTCAAGACAGCTGAGCTATGGGCAGGTGGAAGGGGGGTGGTTGCTCGAGCACCTTGTTAAAGGCTCATTTGCAATTGGTGCAAAACCAGACAAATATGAATACCTGTAATAGGATTAGTTGCAAATCCAGACTGGAAAGCTATGCTTCCATACCAGTAACAGTGCCTTCCTCTAGGTCCTGAGATCCCATGGCATGATGTGACCATATCCATATTGTGCAACTGTCTTGGCCTCCAAAACAAGGTGACCACATCAGACTGCCTACTGGAACAGTTCCTAGCCAGGACTAATCATTGAAACAGCCCAGGAATTTTTGGCAGAGCGCTAGCAGAGGCCAAAACTGCCAGGGCTGTTCTAATAATTTAATATTATGGATGATCAAGTTTGAGTGATCGTGTCCTGGCACTTTGTAATCTGTTTGTACAGACACAGAGAAGTCAGCTGAATCACTGTTCAGACTCTACCAACTGCATTAGCTGCAACTCAATGGGTTATAGCGAGATCTTGGATGTAGCAGACACAACGGACTCGTCTATTACACGTGAAAATAAGCATGATTATGCAGTTGAAGGTCAATACCACACTGACCTGTCTGATATACGCGACGCCAGTTCTTGTGGCTGCAGCATTAGCAGCTTTGTACCTAACAAGAGCCAATGGAGCTCCGGTGATTTTATTTTTGATGAAGATGGTGCCAAAGTCAACAGAAATCCACCCGACACACCACAGGAGTAGGCATTTTGGTGCTGCACAGAGGGACGCATTTAAGACACTGCCCACTGTCTAATGAAAACACTTCTGGTGTTTTAGTTTGTCATCAGCTGCACGGTAATTCTTAAAACTTCAAGCTTCTGTGCTATTTCATCTGATACCATCCCCACAGAAGCCTCAGTCCCTTCCGGGAGAAGCATCAATCCAGCAGCATTAGCGCTGTGTGACAGATCAGGGAACTCTTCATGCAGGACCAGAGAAGCACTAGTCTTTTCTCCATAACAGAGACGATCCCACCTCCCACTCTTCTTCTCAAACACCGGTTATTATCCCTTCTCGGCCTCATCTGTACAGAGGAACCTTCCTTTTGCATGGGCTTTAGAGGCTCAGAGCACATTACATTCTCTATGCTGATTTTCAGCCTTGTCATGTAAAGGTCTATTTAATGTTGGCTCACTGTATGGATTGCGACATGAGGACACATGCAACTGAGATCAAAGCAACCATGGGCAGGTAATAATTGACTAGATTCCCAAACCTCGGCATTGCAGCATCCCTGAACCTGATGTGCGCAGGGACCCTCCAGCCTCCAGTGATACTGGGAAGTCTCTCACACATCAGATTCATTAACTGCCCTGCTGTACTTTTCTTCCTCTAAAAAGTTTAAGAGGTTTCTGTAATAGAGGACCATTCTAGCTATCACAAGCACAGCGAGGACTGCTGGAAGAACAGAGGTAAAACGTGCCTGGTGGTCTTTGTTTTGAGCCTTGTGCACCCATTTAGTCCATGTGAAATGGCATAAAAGCACTCTACCGACAAGTCACATGTGGGAGTATTTTGCACAAAAGCACAAGTCCATGGGACCTGATGAGATGCATCCGCGGGTCCTGAGGGAACTGACGGATGAAGTTGCTAAGCCACTCTCCATTACATTTAAGAAGTTGTGGCAGTCTGGTGAAGTTCCCACTGACAGGAAAAGGAGAAACATAACCCCCATTTTTGAAAAAAGGAAAAAAAGGAAGACCCAGGGAACCACAGGCTGGTCAGTCTCCCCTCTGTGCCCGGCAAGATCATGGAGCAGATCCTCCTAGAAACTCTGCTAAGGCACATGGAAAATAAGGAGGTGACAGCCAACATAGCTTTACTAAAGGCAAATCATGTCTGACAAATTTGGTGACTTATGACAGCAGTACAGTGTTGGTGGATAAGGGAAGAGCAACTGACATCATCTACCTGGACTTGTGACTGTCCTGCACAACATCCTTGTCTCTAAATTAGAGAGACATGGATTTGATGGATGAACCACTCGACGGATAAGGAATTGGCTGGATGGTCGCACTCAAAGAGTTATGGTCAACGGCTCGATGTCCAAGTGGAGACCAGTAACAAGTGGTGTTGCTCAGGGGTTGGTACTGGGACCAGTGCTGTTTAACATCCTTGTCAGCAACAAGGACAGTGGGACTGAGTGCACCCTCAGCAAGTCTGCCAACACCACCAAGCTGTGTAGAGCAGTCAAGATGTGGGAAGGAAAGGAAGCCATTCAGAGGGACCTGGACAGGCTTGAGAGGTGGCCCCATGTGAACCTCATGAAGCTCAATAAGGCCAAGTGCAAAGTCCTGCACAGGGATCAGGGCAATCCCAAGCACAAACACAGGCTGGGCAGAGAATGGACTGAGAGCAGCCCTGAGGAGAAGGACTTCGGGGTGTTGGTGGATGAGAAGATCAACATGAACCAGCAATCTTCACTCGCAGCCCAGAAAGCCAACCGCATCCTGGGCTGCATCCCCAGCAGCGTGGCCAGCAGGGCCAGGGAGGGGATTCTGCCCCTCTGCTCCGCTCTGGTGAGACCCCCCTGCAGTGCTGCCTCCAGCGCTGGAGCTCCCAACATAAGAAGGACGTGGACCTGGTGGAGTGGGACCAGAGGAGGGACACAAAGATGATCAGAGGGTTAGAGCATCTCTCCTGTGAAGACAGGCTGAGAGAGTTGGGGTTGTTCAGCCTGGAGAAGAGACGGCTCCAGGGAGACCTTTTAGCCCCTTCCAGTACCTAAAGGGGAGCTACAGGGAAAGTTGGAGAGGGACCCTTCATCAGGGAGTGTAGCGATAGGATGAGGGGTAACGGTTTTAAACTAAAAGAGGGGAGATTTAGATTAGATGTTAGGCAATCTTTACCCTGAGGGTGGTGATACACTGGAACAGGTTGCCCAGGGAAGCTGTGGCTGCTCCATCCCTGGAGGTGTTCAAGGCCAGGCTGGACGGGGCTTTGAGCAACCTGGTCTAGTGGGAGGTGTCCCTGCCCATGGCAGGGGGATTGGAACTAGATGATCTTAAAGGTCCCTTCCAACCCAAACCATTCTATGAGTCTATGATTCTAAAGTGCACCTATTAGAGGTTTTCCACTAATGCAGCTCCACGGATGAAGTAACATCAGCCCTCATGTTCCCATTCTTGTTGTGCCCTTAGCCAAACAATGCCAAAGGATACCCCGTGGGATGGCAAGTTAATAAATGGACACGGCAGTGGTTATGACTACACATGGATTTGCAGACTGGTTGGTCTGAGCTGCTCCTTTCCTGGACTATGAGGGATATGCCTATGTGTCAAGAGATGTAAGGTGCAATGGAGAAGCAGGTTGGATGCCAGCTTCACCTGTAGGTATCCAGGCAGAGGTGCAAAGAGTGCACATCTCTTAGTACCAGCCATCTGCAGTCAGCTATGGGGGAGAAACACCCCATTACTTACGCTGCAACAAAGAGAGCTGTAGATTTGATTTACGTTGATTTCTTACATAGAAAACTGTAAAAGAAGACTAGCCATCTACAAAAGTAGGAAAACCCAAATGTGTTTGTTTAAATTTCCCTGTGTGTACATGGTGATGATGATAAAATGAATGTAAGATTTCAGTTTATGTTCTTCTATCTTGTTTGCGAAGTCTTGGAAGTGTCAGACAAAGGGCACGATTGAAGAACATATTATTATCATAATTAATTAACTTATTGATCACTAACGAAAGATGAAGCACTGCAAACATAAATCACTCTGCATGTATTGTAAGAATTTGTGCCATAATTAGGAAAGCCAGGGGAATATTGAAGTACGTGCTAACATGAACTTGGTTTTAATGGGATTTAAGCATATACTTTCCTTAATAACCATGTGCCTATGCAGTTTTAAAGGAACAATATAGATAAAATCACAAAATCAAGTCCTACCAGTGTCCAAATACATCTACCCCATTATAAATAACCATTTTCAAAAGTATAATATTTCTTAGACTCTAAAACCCACTTTATTAGCCATTAGCTGTTAAGTTGTGCTTAAGAGACCTTTTTTGAGAAAATGTTGACTCCAAAAGCAATCAGCACCATATATGGTGCTCGTTGTGAACTATTATGGGAGGTAGTTTGTCAGCCGAGAAGGGAAGAACAGAAGAAAAACACCTGCCATGCGGAAGACCGAGAAATCTACTCAGTTATTGTGTGCTCCTTTATCAGGATGGGGTGATGCTCTCAAGGGTTGGCTCCACTCAACATTTCAGATTTTGCTTGCAATATCACCTTTGGAAAGCTGTGCTGCTAGAGCAAAATTCAGCAAAATTGGATGGCGAATACCAAAACATAAATATCTATTCATACCTTACAGATTTACAAAATTGCTTATTAGTAAACGGGGAGAAATAAAGGGAATACCATTCCGAGATATTACGTCCTTCGTGATCGTCTGCTGATGTACCATGTCCATCTTTGCACTCAGCTATCGGAGCACAGGTGAGGGAGCTTCTAGTATTATAAAAAACTAGAAGCCTCTTTCCTCTTCCTGATCTCAAAGGCAAAATTAAATGGCTTTTGAGTGTCACGTGTGTCTTCCCTTTCTCTCATTTGCTACCAGCATTCTCATGGAATCTTCGGTGTCTTATTGCATTGCAGTATTCTTGCATAAGGTTTTAAGTAAGGTCCCCCCAACACCTATTTGCTCAGAAAGCCTGGTTTCTCTGGGGTAGGTACCTATGACTTTGAGTTCCTTGCTCGTGTCTGGAAGTTAACGTTCAACAGAGATCTCCAGGACTCCTTCCTGGCCCTGACTACCATGGCACACAGCTCCATGGACACGCTGTCATGTTCCTGCCCCAGGTCACTGCTGCTGCGCTGCACAAATTGCTCTGCTCCTCGGGTGTTTTATACAAGTTTGGCCTGGTTTGCAGCAACCAGCTTGCGCCTGTCTTTGTTGTTACTAGGAGTCAAAGTCATGGAATTTTCCTGTTGCTCTGAATGACATTTTCAGGTTGCCTGTGCTAGCAGGGATTAAAATGTCACTCACTTTCCTAGAGGGCTGCTTAACTTTTGCAAGAAATAAGGTTGTTCAGTAGAATCTATGAATGCTATGGCAATTTGCATTACTGAAATTTAAACAATTTGACTCTGATAATAGATTTATTCTGTTCCACAGATGGGAAACAGTACTACCCTGAAAGCAAGCGGAGCTTGTTCAAATACTGCATGTGATAGCAAAGAGTAGTCACCACCTTCCCCAGTGCCATATTCTGATTTTATTTAGGGAAAACATGACTTCTCCCTAACATGAACGTCTTTAGGGAGCAATGAGTGCTCAAAAAACACATTTCCATTTGCAAAACGTCACAACACCGTTGTCCTATCTAAATGAAAGACAGATGGGGAAAACTCACATTTCAACGGGTCTTCCTCCATAAAAATAAAAGGGGGTTGTTTCCTGGTTTCTTCATGTTCGTGTTCAAGTCAGCTGTCTGTCCCTCTGTCAGAGTGTTCCACTGTCAACTTGCTGAAAGAGAAAAGAATCACAGAATCGTAGAATCGTTTTGGTTGGAAGAGACATTTGAGATCATCAAGTCCAACTGTTAACCTAACACTGCCAAGTCCACCACTAAAACATGTCCCTCAGCACCACGTCTACCCGGCTTTTAAATACCTCCAGGGATGGTGACTTCCCTGGACAGCGTTTGATAACCCTTTTGGTGAAGAAATCTTTCCTGATATCCAATCTAAACCTCCCTTGGTGCAACTTGGGGCCATTTCGTCTTTTCCTATCGCTTGTTACTTGGCAGAAGAGACCAAACTCCACTTCGCTACACCCTCCTTTCAGGGAGCTGTAGAGAGTGAGAAGGTCTCCCCTCAGTCTCCTTTTCTCCAGGCTGAACAACCCCCGTTCCTTCAGCCTCTCCTCATAAGATTTGTTCTCTAGACCCCTCACCAGCTTCGTTGCCCTTCTCTGGACACACTCCAGCACCTCCATGTCTTTCTTGGAGTGAGGGGCCCAAAACTGACCACAGGATTCGAGGTGGGGCCTCACCAGTGTCGAGTACAGGGGGACCATCACTGCCCTAGTCCTGCTGGCCACACTGTTCCTCATACAAGCCAGGATGAGAGGAGTCACAAATCAACTCTCGTCTCCATTGGAAATGGGGAAAGCTGGAGAGTTGCTGGCAAAAAAAGAGATAATTTCCAAGGCAAGGGTACAAAAAAGGACATTTTGGAGTGCTTGGCATTTCCTGGTTAACTAGAATTTTTGTGTGGAAGAGGGAAATCAGTGTTTATCTTACTGTTACTTGCTACATACACACTTCAACTCACCTTGTTGCTACCTTCTCAGCTGCTTAAGCTTGCCCGTTAGTATGTAGATTAAACATAAACATGGGTAATGTTTTCATCCTACAATAATTCTTAGAACAAAAATACCATTAACTAGCAGTTAAATATAATAAACGAGGTAATAAGGAAGCAAATCGCTGAACCAGAATGCCAGAGCTAGGAACTACAGAAATGCCTGGGCTTCGACAGAGGTTGACCTGTTTATTATGTGTGACGGTATTCGGGCAAAAGGAGGATTCCCATGGGTGCAAAGCTCTTGCAGCTGTTTGACATCTAGAAGGCCAGGATTTCATGAAGAAGAACCTTCAGTGCTTTGATCCCCTAACCAATGCTTCTCAGAAAATTTACACCCCCAGGGATCATGCTCTGAAATGAAGCCCCAGAAGATGTTGCGCTTTGAGGCATTATGTCTGCCGAGATTCTTATGGAATCAGCCCATTCTCCCAACGTTTTGGAGCAATATGAGGGGAAACAAAAGGGGACGTCAAAAGTTGGTAAAAATGTAAAGCACTCAAGGTGGGATGTAAGTGAAAATTAAAGGAGGGACAGAGCTTTGGGTCAGCCCTCTGCAGTAGGTGAAGACGTCCTGAAACCAATTGAAAAAGTGACAAAGCAAAGTTGCATCATCTCAAATGTTTCCCAATGTTTTCCTCTGCCTTTGACATCATCCGCCTGGTGACAGGAATAGGGAGACAGGAGACAAAACGTTACGTGACTTGTCAGCGAGTGACGGATCCAGGGTCAACACTGGGACCAGGCTCCAGCGGCGGCTGACTCCCAAGCCCTCTGCCTGACCCATCCCCACGCCCGTGTTGGAAACCGGTCTGGAAGAGCCACGCGAATCGATGCGGCTCGGTGGGGCTTGGCTGATGGGCGCGTTATACAACTGTCTGGCATTGTCAGTGGAAATTCACCCTTGGGGATTGCAACACGTTGGCTGCGCATTTCATTGCAACCTGCGATAAGGGGGATGACCCAGTCTGCTTTCCAGAAGGTTGGTTGCAGTTACTTATTGACAAAGCACTCAGCCATCAAAATTGCACAATCCCACGGGCCCTATAAATACCGGGTGCCTTTCCTAGCCTCTTCCTCAAACAAATTTCATCCTCCGTTGGTCTTCCAGGCGCTTTGCAGGGGCACAAGGTCCACAACTGACCGGCAACCATGAGAATCCTGTACCTGCTCTTCGCTGTTGTCTTCCTCCTCTTCCAGGCTGCCCCAGGTGAGAAGCAAAGTAAATTCTACAAAGAACGAAAGGGCTTGTAGGCAGAAGTGTGTGCACAGGTGGGAAAAAGCAACCACCAACTGACAGGCAGAATCTGATGCTGTTGGGATGGTGCCATGCAGTGGATGGGACCAAGAACATCTGTGCTCGTGATGGCTGTCTTCCTAAAAATGCAACATATTATTACATATTTATCCATCGTAATTTTAGACTGAAAACCGATGTTTGAACCTCTTCCCACAGGTTCGGCAGATCCTATTTTTGCTGACACCGCAGAGTGCAGGAGCCAGGGAAATTTCTGCCGTGCTGGGGCATGCCCACCCACCTTCACTGTCTCGGGGTCGTGCCATGGGGGGCTGCTGAAATGCTGTTCAAAGTAAGTGCTGCAGGACCGAAGGGCATCAGAGGGCATTTTTTGTCCTGCCATTTTATCTACTGTTTCTCTGAATAATATGCACAACTCCATGGGGCTTGCAAGGCTGCCATTTGTGAGAAAGTCCAGATGGAGGTTGAACACGTATACAGCGCAGACGTGTGTTTAAGGAGACAATCCATTTTGATGGGAGTTAGGTATGAGACTGAAAGTTCAGGAGGAGGGTCAAAATTTCCCAGAATTCAGTATTTTTCACTTTATTTTAAATTTTGATGGGGGAATAAACAAAGAAGTTTTTTCAAGGAATTATTAGGAAAATATTTCACGGTATTTTCACCCATCGGGGAAACAATGTGTCCTCCCTTCCTCTGGTTTTTTTTTCATTTCCAAAATGACCTAGAAAATTGAATTTTAAAAGGGAGAAAATGTTCGCCGAACTCTGCTTCTCATTCTCTTCCCATCTCTCCTTCCTCCTACCACTGTGCCGCCCTTAGAAAGGTGAAGAAGAGTGAATTTGTTAGTGACTGGAGACAATGTTTTCTTTCCTTAAGGTTTTGAACATGCTTTGAGGAAGGCACTTTAACTCAGATAACACATACTCCTCAGGCATTTAATTTTTACGCTAGTTTTATTCAGCTGATTACCATGTGATGATCTTTGCCCTCTGCAGTAACTGTCTCTCACATACACTAAATTTAGTGGCAAATTAGGAGCGGTTCCTGTGTCTTTTGAGGAAAAGGACAGGTGTGAAGACATAACTCATCCCAACAGGAGAGGTTCAGGCAGATCCTCAGCCATTGATGTGACCGGACAGAGCCTGGTTCAAAAGAAAGGCAGAGCTCAGATACATATTTTCTGAATTTTCCAGAACTCCTCGTTTTGTTATTTATAGAATTGCCAGAGTTTAAAGGTTCCCAGAAACTGAAGAAAGTGTGATGAGATGGCTGTAAGGAAGAGGTTTCATAGCATTTGTTCAGCACGCAGGGATCCTCAGTCAGACAGTGGTTTCAGGAAACCCCAGTCATACCAATTTAGGAAATGTTTATTGTCAGGAGATTAAGGTGCTAAGGGAGCATCCACTTAGGAACTCGAGAAAGTAAATGGTACAGGAGCAAACTACCAGTAGATGATTTTACAAAGGAATGATGTGATCCCTCAGCCTCTGTGAACGATCATTCTCTTTAGGAAGAAATTTCCACTGATAGCAAATAGACTGGTAGGAGCAGATGGCAGATCTCCAACACCAAATTTCTGTAAGAATATTTGTTAGGCCTGATGAAAGGAGAATCGGGGTTGGGAAAGGAACAAGACCTCGTCAGTTTGGTTCCAGGTGTAATTTTTCTACAGAAATACTCTTCCTGGGAAGAATGTACCTATATGTGATACTGATGGATGCTAATGTTCAGGACTAAAACTCCTCCTATCAAGCTGTTAGATTTTCAGCTGGGTTGATCAATACCTCAGTAGAAGTTGAAACCAACAGGTTATTCTGAGGTACAATATAAATTTTTTTTCCACCTGAGGATTCAACCTACTGAGTTACTTGAAAAAAAATCTTTGAAATTAGACACAAAGAGTTTGATTCAGTAAGCTACACTGAGAGTTTTAGTGACATTCAAGGTGGCTTGGAGTATTTAAACCATATATGCATGTCTGGCTGAGGTAGCTCATGACCGATGGGAAAACATTGCTTTTCAGAAAAGATGGCTAGAGACCAAGCAGATACCACAGAGCTCTTGAAATGGCACTAGACTTGTGTGATTCAGCAACTAAACCAAATCCCCAATCTTCATTTTGGGGTGAGCTGAATCAAAATTTTATTATTAGTGGTAATATAACTAGTTTGCCAGTGATGGTGATTCTTGTGGACTGGATGTCTGCAGACCTAGACACCCAGCCCACATGGGGACCCTTCCACGGAGGCATCTAAATGTAGGTTTTTAAACCTGCAAGTTGAACCCACCCTGTACATTTATTCTGAAAGTAATTAGCAGGTATTGAAGCTTTTAGAGATTGAGTTTAGATTACACTTCAGCAAAATAACAAGACCCTCTGTATCCTTACAGGATTTTGGCAAAGTAAGAAGAGAAAGATTTCCTGGGTCAGTGTCCTTGTACCAGCAACATTTCCACTGCCTTGAGGAGGTGATTTTGATGGATTCCTCCTCTATCTAAACCCTCCTGCAAATGAGCATCAAAAGAAGCTTCCAGAGGGCATGTCCTGTTAGCACACCGCTTCTGGAGATCCAGGTTTTTCCTTGCTGAAGTCACTCCCTTTTCTGCTTTTAATACACAAGCCACTTTGGCACCTTAGCCACCTATTCCAGCCTACCTCACAGGGATGTTTGGATGTTCAATCAGTTCAACTTCATGCAGTTCTTGGAGGATGTGAAGCAATATATATATTATTATTTTACTCACACACAAAAATAAATGTCTTCTTAAACCAGTAACTGTGATCTTTTATGGTTACTGACAGTAATTATCTCTGTGGTTTTGACTCAAGGCTCATTGATTCACGCAACCTTATTAAACAAGTAGGTCTGTGCAGTCTCACATATTCCCGAGTGATTTGGGAAAGGGAATGGCTAAAACAGCAATCAGTTTTGATGATGATACTAAAGTATTCAGGATGACAAGACTGAAAGTTGAGTGTGAAGAACTGCACAAGCAACTCTTGATAGTGAGTGACTGGATGACATAATGGCAATCAATAAACACCTCTAGTATTGCAAACTTTATATACATATATATATATAAATATATATATACCTGGCTTCATAAACACAGTGATGGGGTCTGAGCTACCTCTACTCAGAAACAAGATTTCAGGTGATATATAGACTGTTTTTGAGAACAACAGACTTCTGTTCAATAACAGTCATCAAAGCATATTAAATGTCCTGGTTTATTCAGTAGTACAGATATAGCCAGGAGCTCTATAGTGCTAAAAATGTAAAACCAAGGTGTTTGTCATTGTTTCCTCCAATAGTTACAGATGCACAATCAATTTCTTTTCTACCATCACAATTAATCATGGAGGCAAGAAGTCCATTTTTTGGAGTCAATTTCCTACATCTATTTTGAAAAGATAAGGCAACACAAGGCTGATTTCATCCAGGTACATTAGAAAAAATCTAGGAGTTTCCCGATGGCACTGGAGCCTATTTTTGAGCAGTTTCATTAAGCCCCATGTCTCTGAATTTGGAACTGTATCAAGGCAAAGAAAGAGATGCTCCTTCCTTACAACTGTAGCCTTTTTGTTTTGTTTTGTTTTGTTTTGATCCTAAAGGGTCTAAAAAGAACCCAAATCAAGACCACAAAGGAAGGAAATGCAGAAATCAGAAAGGTCAAATTAGCACAGAGGCCGTGCAGCATTTTATTTCATTCTTCTTGTCTTAACTTTCCCATTAAAAGCTTGACAATGCTCCTGTCTTGTTAGTCTAAAGAGGACAACATGTCCAAATTTTCCCTCTTATTTTGGAAATATCCTGCACAAGGTTTCTATAAGCTGTACTTGTGCAAGAAAAAAAAAATCTCTTAACTTCTGCAGCTTTGGATCTGTCAAATGAGGCTAGATCACTTTCTTCTGAATTGATATCTACAACAGGACCATACCCTGTAAGTGTTAAATGACACCTATGGGCCACATATTCCAGCTACTTCTGTGGCTTCTTAGGCAGAAAAGGCCTGAGGATATAGCAGTAACCCATGTCTGAAGCTGCCTTGAGTAATCTGCCTGACTGGAGTAATCTTACATTTATATCAGGAAATAAGAAGTCCAGGGACAGTATTCTGGTGGAATGGAAGACTACTCACCAGATCTCTTGACCTCTAAAATAAGATGGTTACGTTCAAGATGTGTACCAAGAACTATTCGTGGTCTATACTAGCCCCTGAACCATGCCCAAGATTTGTTCAGGAGATGACTACCTGACCCACTCACAAGCTACACCGAAGACTTTGATAACATTTAAACAACATGCTCACCATTTAGCAAGCACATCTCACTGCCCTTAACCGGGTCCTGTTCAACTTACTACTACAGACATGGAGGATCTGTTCTCCAGCCCTTAAGTTTCTCCTGAAAAAAATCTCTGACAAATCCAGGACAGACTGAGCCTCAGATTTCCCTCCTGTCCCAGTAAAACACATCTCTAGTGTAAAAGTCATAGAGGTGTTATTCCAGACAGGGTTGTCTTCACTTCTGTCTCTAAATGCTGCACCTCATGTCCATCAAGGTCTTTTCGTTTCGCCCCAGCAGTCACCTTCACTGTCATACATGGGTAACTTCAGGCTCATTCTCCCATTTTTGCCCTATTTCTATGGAGCCTCTTAAGCCTCTATATCACCTCTGCACTCCCCATGTCCCCTGAGTGGAGCCTGGGGTCGGCTTCATGTGGGACAGCTCATACAGCTCTCCTCTTACGACAGCCCTACAGGGGCCTGCTTCTTTCATACCAATTTCCTGGCCTGTCTCTCTCATGCACTGACCACGAAAAGTTCTTCCCAAGAAGTTCCTCATCTCATGTCTATTGAGAACTTCCCTCCTACCATTGTTTTTTGCCCTTCCAGGGTTGGCAGGGAGGCAGCTGGAACCAAACTCTTTGATAGTGCAGCTCAAGTTATGGGAGAAAAGAGATCTCTTGATTGATGTACACCTTTCAAAGCTAATGCAGGACCTCAGAAAACCTTTTCCTTCATCACCTGAAGAACAGATCAGTTTTCAAAACAGTGATTGGGATATGGACTTTCCAAAAATCTGCTGATCAGTGACTTCTCTCATAGCTCTCTTCCATGGCAGGGAGCCAGAATGGAGGTGGTCCCATGGCTGAACTTGGACAGGCACTTTGGTCACTAGGACTGGAGTTCTCCCACTGAAACCTAGTTTCATGCATAAGCAGCCTCTATCAAGTGCTCCCTCAAGGGGAACGAACATCGTGTACCCTCCACCCACTGTCATCTTCACTGTGTCTGTAAACATCTGTGCCTTTCACCGTCATTTTTTCCTTGCGCTTAACTTTGGGAGAGGGTAACTCAATACCGCTGCCTGTTTATTTACTCCTAGACCTTAGGAGATTTTCACTAAATTAATTCTCCCCTTCTGAGTTGCCCATTAGTTGTAATTAAAAGCAGGGACTCTCCTTCAGGTCCAAAGACATTTTCACTCCTTGCTCCACAGCCCAGAAAACAGACCACAAGTGGCAATTTCTCAAGCTGAAAAGGTGAACGACAAACCAACAAGCCCCTTGAAGGAACAGCGAGCCAAAGATATGAATTTACTCTTTCTGTTTCTTCACAAGGACAGGTCCCGTACAAAATCCCCCACCCGCTCCTTTGCTCCCAGGTCAAATATTAACTCTGACACCTCAAGACCAGCAGCTTCCCACCAGTTACAGCCCTACTGCTTTCTCTGCATGCTGGCGGATGTTCACCAGCATCTTCTCCTGGTGCTCAAGGAGAAGGGAGAAGTGGGACACCTTGCCCAGGTTCCCTTTCCCTAGTGCCAAGCAGTCTTCAGGGGGGCTGTTATCACCCCAGGTGTATTTACCTTTCCATGGTGGGAGCCTGGACCCTGGACAAGCATTGCTGCCGCTCTCCAGCTGGACCTGGGGGAGGGAGGTGAGGAGGATGGAGCTGCTCCTCCTTCCTTCCCTCTCCCCAGCGCTGTTTGGTTCCAAAGAGCATCGAGCAATGCGTGACACCATGGGCTGACCCCAGCAGGGTTTGCTCAGCAGCCTCACTCCCCAAAACAAACACCCCTGCCCCTCGTGCTGCCTCAGACAGGCAGCAGAATTATGCAAGGAGCAGACAAGCACGTTTTCCTTCTCCATTAAATCCTGTTATTTTTGCAAGCAGCTTCACCCTTAACGGCTTGCCTAACGCTGGCCGTGTTTTATGATCGTGGACTGTCCCTTTCTTGCCCTCTTTTTGGCCGTGCTCCGTTTTCAGAAACGGAGCTGGGGGTGCGTGTGGATGGGGTGTCTGTCTGAAACCTTAACGGGTGTGTTGGGTTGTGGGGTTGTGTCTATGCCCTAGCTCACAGGTGAGAAATCAGAGAGCTGATCAACATTCCCAAAGGCTTGCTTAAAAAAAAAAAAAAATAATCCAACAC
>VYXH01005906.1:167000-178187 GCA_013397275.1 Burhinus bistriatus
TTTTTTTTTTTTTTTTTTTTAATTAATGTGCATTTATATTTAATCTAATTGGGTTTCTGTGAAACGTCATGCTGAAGGATGTGAAAAAAAAGTGGAAGCCTTGTCACCTTTTTTCATAGAAACAAGGCATGGAGGCCATGGATGAAAGTGAGAGGATCAGCCACTTTCTCTTTATCCCTAAACCAGTTTTATTCCTAAACTATATTCTGGCAGGTATTCTGGGTCATCAGCAGCTGCAGCCGAGTAGCTGTGGTGTGTGCTGAGTGATGACATCCACATCCTCCATTTCGTCTGGGTTATCTGATGGCCAGAAACTTAGGTCAGCGGTCCAGACCACAAGGACCTCTGGTAGTCTTTACCTGTTACCTTATGTCTACAGTAGTCTGAGACGGCAAGCTGTAATTGACTTTTTGGGTGGAGAAAGATGGACTAGCTAAGCACCTGTTTTTCCTTTGCAGGACACCCAGTTCCTAAAATTGTTGCCTCACTCACCACACAGACAAGAGCTCTGAGCATCTGAGACATCTCCCACCTTTTGACAGCAATGGACCCCAGCCTTGGTGCAAGCCTGGGGAGCCTTTCCCAGGGAGGTGAAGACCCTTAGGAGCACAAGAAGATCTGAGGAGGAATTCTTGTACCCTCATAAAGAGATTTGCAGCTTCAATTCTAATAAAAGCGAGTCACTGTGAAACCACGTTGCTGACATTTGCTTATGTATGTTAGGGAGGTCTTTGCTGTTCTTATTGTCTATAAAAGTCAATCTGTAAATGAAGTTTATTTAACTAAATTGAGTTAATTTAAGTGCATGTGTCATTGACTCCTGTTAAATCGTCCTGCAGAGTGTCTGGGTTGCAGCTATTTGTGCGGCAACGTATTTATTAGTAAATCAAGAAGCACTAGAGCCCGTTCCCTCTGCCATCCCAGCGCGGGGCACCAGGCGGGCGTTTAGGACACAGGCTCACTCCTCCACTCCTCTACAGGGCTGTATCCTGGCCCAACCTGATGTGCTGGGAATGACAATGCGGAGAAACCCCAGGGTGGCCGAAGACCAACTTTTTTAGGTCTTGAAACTGCCTCGCCACATTCACGTCGTTCTGCTCCTGCTGCTTCTATTTAGCCGAGACCAGCATCATGTTAATGGAATTTTACTTCTCTGGGTCCTAAACTGGTTAAAGTGTTTATTGCTGCACTATGCTGTCTGGAGGCAGCGGTTTGTGTGTCCGTCAGCCTGGAGTCCCTGTTGCAAGGTATAGACACATCCCCCGCTTCCCTTCCCCATCCCTAACATCCCAGAGTGCTAATGCAAAGGCCAAAAGGATTTGAGATAAGGGATGACGAAAAGTATCCACGCCCTCCACGCCACGAGCTGCTGTGGATGGTTTTAGGACTGCCACGGGCCCTGAACATGGTCACTTTGTGCCAACTTTCTACTTGCCTAATCACAGTGGGTTTGGAGGAGTTATTCGTGACTGTTACTGGTCAACCTATGAATAAATAGGACCAGGCCATATTCCTGTCCATACGTGGGTTCAGTTTCTTCTCTTCTTGGACAAGTTTACCACAAGGTACACGGCACACTGACTCCGGATGAGATGAGAGGCAGGTCTTCCAGCAAAAACACACACCAAGACAATTCCTCACAGGTATAAGGATCAGACACAAGGTCTTCTAGAGCAAGTTTATTAGAGTTTACGGAGATATGTAGACTATGAAATAGAAACACCCCAGCTGAGCATTCAGAGTCTCCTGGAGACTTTGTCTTCTAGTGCTAATCACATTATTACTAACTCCAACAGGAAAATAAAATACTGAGTATCTGGTTTGAGGGACAGAGGAAGAACCTGCTCTGCATCCTCTCGTGAGGAGAGACTTCTGCCTGTTGGCGATCTGCTCTCTGGTGATCTGCTCATCTCTAGATGCTGGTGGCCACGATACAGTTTCAACGGAAAAACATTCTAGAAAAATGAGAAGTGTTGGTCTTTTTTGGGTGGTTCAAGAATTGTTTTGGAGTTTCTTTAGGTCATTAAGTTTGTTTGTGGAGGAGTCCATTTTCTTTCAGTTGTTCATGTTTTGATGTGTGCATACGTGTGTGTTAAATGCATATTTTCAGAAAAAAATTCCAGATTTTTCAATGGGATTGTGCACGTCCTAAATTGCCAGAAGCTCTGCTTAGCTGGTCTGAGGTGCCAAGGTCACTAATCATACTGCAAAAAAGGAAAGAAACTTTCAGATTTCGTACTTATAACTAGGAAAAGATTTGAATAAGAAGCACAGAAGAGGCTGAACAAGCACCAAGAGCTGATATTCCTGGATAACTCCCCAGTTCTTGGTAGGATACTCATAGTCCTGCTGCTGCTGATTTTTAAACATTATTCATCTTTCTATTTTATTTAATAATGAATTGCCAGGTCTCAGTACCTGAAGCTTCCTTCTCATCTTGAAATCTCTGGTGTGGAGAAGAATTTCTCTATATACATCTGCTGTTCATGGTTTTTTTTAACATCTCTGCTATTAATACTGAACAATGTTTAAATAAGAGCCTCCAAAAATAAGACTAGCTACAGCATCTTACAGAAAAAAAGGAACAAACTGTGAAATATTAGAATCATTGTGGATATTTGTTTCTCCAGTTTCAGGTTAGAGTAAAGATACAGGCTGAACTTCAGGATTTTAGTAAGGAATTCAAGAAAAAATAAGATTTTATGGGGTTTTTGTCTAAAAGGGGAGAATTATGGAACTAGAGAAAACATCTAGCAGAACAACATGACCTTCAGGTTGTTCTTTTCACTGTGAGACCTGGCAAACTTTGCAGTGTGGAACATGTGGGTTTCCTATGAACCTAACCCGAATGTCCTAGGTCTCCAGAGAGTGTCCACATTGAGGGACGTGTGTCCTTTGAAGCCTTTGAATCGTATCATGAGCAGTTTGAACCAGCTAATGGGAACAGCAGAGAAAAGACTTCATTTCTAGCTAGAGATTTGACTGCGATCTTTCCCATGAGACATTCGAGTTACATCATTAACGATACAGAGGGAACTAACGAGGAAATCCTCAGGAAATCCTGTATCTGAGCGTACAGAGCCTCTGCTCCCTTCTCAGCTTGCACTAGAGGAGTTTCACATCTGAAGAGCAGGCTGGACGTGTGAAAGTGAATAATAAACCCATTCCCCCAACAAACACCTCATCTTCATCCAATCCGTAACTCACCACAGTCCGACAGCAAGGGACACCTTGCTGGCAACGGCCGAAGGACCTCGTATTGGGTAGAGGACAGTGATCGGGGGAGCAGGCACCCCCAGCCTGTTTGCATTGCACATCGTTATTAGGTGCACGCATGAAACCTGCACAAAAAAAACCCCAGAGTCTTGATTTTCTTTCCCAAAAAAGACTAAGAACAAGTTAGGTTTATCGCATGACAACAATATTCTAGTCTGCCTGCAGGTTGGCCCCATCCATGCCATTAAATTCCCTTATTTTCCAAAGCGGGAGGGTTTGGTGCATCCAATGGACGCACCAGGTGTCTGTTGACTGCTGAAGTGTGCCCAACATGCTGGCCTGGGACAAAAGGGACTAAACCCCATTTTATTTCCATTTCTATTTTAGGTTCTCCATACCCACAAACTTCCCTCTGGGTTTCCTTTGATTTTATGCAGCTCTTACCTAAAGTGCCTTGGAGCACTAAGAGGAGAACAGCAAGGAAAAGGGACAAGAACTTCATGTCCAAATTCAGCACCACAAAATACAACAGCCACTAAGAAAAAAACCAGAAGGAAGTCATGCATTTCTTCCACATTTGTCATTTCCCAATCCGAACACTATTTATGACATATAAGTTTTAAATTTGTTGATAAAAATTGTCATTTATGCAATAGAGTAAATGTTCTAGAATAAATCTAGTGAAATATCACTTTCTGAGGAAAGATATCTTTGAAAGCACATTGCATAAGATCAAGGAAATGTGTTTGTGCCTATAATATGTAAAAAAGTGAGGTGACTATTGTGATTTTCTTTCCATCAACTGCAAAGATAGCCTACACCAGCTCTAGCAAAGACTCCTATATTTGAATCCTATACACCCTGGATGATATAACTTTAAAAAAAAAGTAAGAAATGTAATTAATTTCCTCCAACTTTTACCCAAGTCTTATAAAATAAACAAGATTTTCTTAAGTCCCTTTTGCAATTTACAGGTAATGCTGTATGCACAAAACCATTGATATTTCCATTTAGAGTTTTATCCATTTTTATTTGAGCAGCTGTACCGGGTCTGGCTGGGATGGAATTAACTTTTGTCATGGCAACCCGTGTGGTGCAGTGCTTCATGTTCGTAGCCAGTTGCTTAATGACTAAAATGTCCATTTTATTTGATTATCACATATTTTGTTTCAGATACGTGTGTAGACAATAGCTTAAGCCATTCCATCTTCTCTGAATAATAAACACTCAGAAACTGTAGTTATTCAAACAATAGCAATTTTTGCAGCTTACAAGCCAGTAGTAAGTTCTTGAAAATGTCTTTGCAGAGAAAGCTAAGGAGCCATCTGTCCCTTGCCTCCATAACACCTCTATAATGCGTGCCAGCTGAAAGCCTCAGAGTATCTCTCCACTATCATTTCTTGCTGCAGATTCCAATTAACTTTTGAAAATAATACAAACTTCTATAATCTTTCAGAATCACCATTACTGACCATAATAATCAGCCAAATGCATTAATGAAATACCAAACATTGTACATTTCGGTTGTTGATGAGGATTTAATTAAGCTACAAAATTATACTCTTGGAATGATTACTTTCTTTCTAGAGAAGCAAAGACTATTATCAAAAATTTATGTATTTTTCTCCTTACCAATTGAAACTGGTGTGGAAACTCTACACCTTCAGCTCATCCTGGAGGACTTCAGGAGAGGGAGCATGGTGGCCAGTCTGTCCTACCTGGTTCCTCTCAATAAGGAGCTTCACAGAGTGATGTCTTGCCTCAAAACAGCTGTCTTTATATATTCCTGTTGATGACAGAGCTGCCACAGACCAGGTGGCCAATTGCTTCTTGCAGCAATTCCCAGCAGCTGAAATGTCACTTCCCAGCAGCCGATGAGAAATGGTGACTGCTCATGAGCTCCCTCCCCTTTCCCTGGCACATGAGTTGGCTCTTCCAAAAAACACCTTACACCACCCTGGTTTGCGTACAACACATTGATCCATTATGTGAAAAAAAGCACCCTGGGACATACACTGGAAACTGCTGGTTTGGCTCCAGCAGGGACCTAATACTACAGGGCTGTCCCTTGGCCATGATGCCTGGGGCTGACTGCAGAAAGGTCCTCTCTGAAGCCTGGAGATACAGAATCACAAAATCACCGGGGTTGGAAGGGACCTCTGGAGATCATCTAGTCCAACCCCCCTGCCACAGCAGGGTCACATACAGCAGGTTGCACAGGACAGGGTCCAGGTGGGTTTGGAATGTCTCCAGAGTTGGAGACTCCACCACCTCTTTGGGCAGCCTGTGCCAGTGCTCTGCCATCCTCAAAGGAAAGAAGTTCCTCCTCATGTTCAGATGGAACTTCCTACATTTAGGTTTGTGCCCATTACCTCTTGTCCTGTCACTGGGCACCACTGCAAAAAGACTGGTGCCATCCTCCCGGCACCCTCCCTTGAAGTATTTGTAAGCATTGATGAGATCCCCCCTCAGTCTTCTCTTCTCCAGGCTAAAAAGACCCAAGTCCCTCAGCCTTTCCTCATAAGAAAGATGTTCTAGTCCCCTAATCATCTTTGTAGCCCTCTGCTGGACCCTCTCCAGCAGTTCCCTGTCCTTCTTGAACTGGGGAGCCCAGAACTGGACACAGGACTTCAGGTGCGGCCTCAGCAGGGCAGAGTAGAGGGGGAGGATAACCTCCCTTGACCTGCTGGCCACGCACCTCTTGATGCACCCCAGGATGCCATTGACCTTCTTGGCCACAAGGGCACATTGCTGGCTCATGGTCATCCTGTTGTCCACCAGGACTCCCAGGTCCTCCCAGGTCCCTTTCCACAGAGCTGCTTTCCAGCAGGTCAGCCCCTAACCTGTACTGGTGCAGGGGGTTATTCCTCCCCAAGTGCAGAACCCTACACTTGCCCTTGTTGAACTTCATGAGGTTTCTCTCTGCCCAACTCTCCAACTCTTTCAATACCTACCACGGCACCTACACAGCTACATTAGGGAAGCTCAGTTTTTGCACAAGACTTTAAAAAAAAATAACGTCCTGATAGGTCTTGTGTGCTGTAGATAATATCTGGAGAGCAAAGAGGAGTTAGCACCCAGCCTAGTTCAAGCCATCATTTTGTGGTAGCACAATCACACAGAAGAGTATGCTTATCTGTGCATCGAGAATATTTTCATTTTCACGCATTTACGACATTTATGTTCTATTCATTGCAGAGGAAATAACTATTGTTTGAATAATTAAAGTTTCAAGGAGGCACTCACTTCCACACACCCGCTTTCTAGGTGGCCAAATGAAACAATCTCCAGAAAACATGTTTTTGTCAAACATGAGCCCCAAGAGGATTTAGACCAGAGAAGCTGATGGCAGCACTGGTATCTCCTGGGCTCTGAAGGCACTCAGATGAGCCCAGAAAAAGACGTTGCGTTTTAACTCTCATACTATGAAGAGTCTAGAAAAAAACCCCAACATCCCTGTACTCTGAACAGCCATCCAAACAGCATCCACCTACCCAAACCACCCGCCTCCCACAAGAGGGCAACAAACAGCTGATACTGAAATTTGTCTCCAACAGCTTTCTTCAGTCAAGAGTAGGTATGTGAATTATTCTGACAGCAGCGTTTTATGGATTTTCTTCTTAATTATACTGATGTCTTCTGATTCCCGGCATTGTTATGTTAGTGAGTTATGTCTTCTGACAGTCCAGCCTCAAAGCCCTCAGTGCTTTGCAGTCTGCTGGGGACTCCTGCAGTGGACAAGAGGCCAGTCCTTGCTCTGCAAACCATACTGAACCTAACAGGTCACAGAGGCAGGTCCAGGGAGAAGGAGCGTGGGATGTCTTTTACCTCGGTAGGTGGAGACAGCCAACGATGAGCATGTGGGGAGGTGGGACACATTTGCTTCCTTTAAAAATCACCAGTCTCTGGCTCACCGGAGCCCAAAATCCTATTTATTTAGGCCCGAGTTCTATGATAGGACAAATCCAAACAGGTGCTTTAACTGCCCAGAAAGATACAGCTATTTTAAATCCCATTCCTGTATAATTTAATTGATGGAACACGTATACGTGCTTTACAGTATGCAGGAGCATTTGTTTCTATTGGGTGGATTTGGGTTTTTCTTCTTTTAAAAAAAATTACTTAAGCAAATGATGAAATATAAAGAGGCAGAAATAAACAGTGTGAATAGTAAATCCGTAAGTGTGTTCCTAGAGTCACCAAGCTCTGAACTGAGCTTTTGGGGTCTGACAGTCAGTCACCTCCTGAAAAGGACCTCGAAACACAATAAAATGACTCTTTCCTCCTGTTTCCCACTGTGTACCTGTGCCACCTGACCAATGTGGTACAAAACAGAGCAAAGCTCAAATATGAATCAAGACTGGAATAAGATCTTCAACTAATGAATTATATCTGTTGTTATACTTGATGGTAAACGTACTTTAAATTTCATAAATATGGTAATTAAACTAGCTGTTATGTTAATCACAGTATATTATTATTGACTCTAAGCATTGTTTTGGCTACTTAAGCTCACAAAAAGGATACATTTCCCTAATCTGTTTCTTGGCTATTAAATACATATAATAAATGAATGACTATTACATCTCAATTCATATTGTATATTGGAAGTATTTTGACGTCTGTCTGTCTTTTTCAGTTTCCTTTCTCTGCAGTACTGCAAAGGATACTATGTGGGGCCCTAAAAATCATGTTCTCTTATGTAGAGAACATATGCAAGCACATATATATATGTGTATATGTGTATTTGTTTGCCTGTGTATATGTATGCATATATTCGTAATATATAAATATTCTAAGAGAAATAAAGGCTGAATTTTCTAAACTGCTTTATATTTTATCTTAGCTGAAAAACATTCAAATAAAAAAGAATAATCCAGATGTTCTAATCTGTGATTTACTTAGGAATAGTCAGGATATTAATTTAAGCAATTGTTTATTTAAAGTTACACATATTCTATAATGATGGTGTTTCTTACTCTCGCATTGCTCTACAGTCCTCCTAGCAAATCCACGCTGACATATACACATATTTATATACAAAATGTTGTTAATGTGAACATGTGGAAGGACTCTTCTGGCTTTGTGTCTCTCAGCATGCCACCGACTCCTGTCCTCGGTGAATATCCAGGTCTCAATTGTTTTGCTCCCGCTTAGATAAGTGCCACCTGAGGTGCCCCTGTGTCCCACCTGGCCTCCCCGGCTGCTCCAGCAAGGCTTGGTCTTCTCTCTCCTGACCCTTGTCCACCAGTCCCAGGTGGAGGTCTCAGAGAGTCCAGAGCACCGCAAATTGCTCTAGATGTTGGTGTGAAGGCAATTGGGTTAAGCCCTGTGTGTCTGTATATCACCTCCGTCATGCCGCAGCTTACCTCTGATGATGGGATGTCCTCAGCCAACTTGAAGCCATAGGGTCCTTTACCTTCCCTTTGCCATCCTCTTCCTCCAGTGTCCTCTATCTAAATGACGGGAAGGGATGACAGACCTTTGGTACAATTGCCCAATGCTTGTCCTTGTGGCACGTCCACAATTTGCGAAAAAAAAAGGCATGACATCCAGCCGGGGAACAGCCCTGTTGTCCATCCAGTGGCCTTGGTGAGCGCTGTGGAAACCTGCCCAGACCTGACTTGGCCAAAACCTGCCTGGAAATCACAGCTGCTGCCCAGTGTTGGGTGCAACGGTGCAGAGTGAGCTGCCCCCTGCTCCCTCCGGGCACAGCGGCTGGGCTGAACTCTCCCCCGCAGAGACCCCCGAGCTCAGAGAAGACGCAAGCAAACAGAGAGCTTGCCAGCTATTTCCAAAGCCCTTGAAATATGAGGGCAAATGTGATGCTCGGGGAACCAGAGAGCAGAAATTCAGCTTTATCTCTACAGAGCAACAGTAATATTTGTCTGTGCTTCACTGACTGTATTGCAGAGCCAGGCTTTATGCCACATGGAGAGTTTACCCAGCTGGGACCAAAATACAGATTTAGATAACCTGGAGGTGGACATCCCAGCTGCCTTTCTGTTCAGGGCACTCAAGCAACTATAAAACTTGATAGCTGGTCTTGAATCTTGGTCATAGAATCATAGAATCATGGAGTGGTTACAGTTGGACGGGACCTTAAAGATCATCCGGTTCCAATCCCCCTGCCATGGGCAGGGACACCTTCCACTAGACCTTGTTGGCCCCATCCAACCTGGCCTTGAACACCTCCAGGGATGGGGCCTCCACAGCTTCTCTGGGCAACCTGTTCCAGTGTCTCACCACCCTCACAATAAAAAATTTCTTCCTGAGATCTAATCTAAATCTCCCCTCTTTCAGTTTGAAGCCATCACTCCTCGTCTTATCAAATAGGGGTTCCTATTCCCAACACTGAGATTTCTTAAAATCATCCACACAGAGTCCCATAAAGAGAAACAGCCCGTTCCCATCCCATTCCTCACCCAAGTGTCTCATCCCTCCTCGGCAGCAAGCTTCCTGGTCCTCTTGGTTACATGGTCCAAAAGGTCTATCAAGCACTGCAGCAGTCACCAAGGGAAGTTGGTGGCACCATCAGTGACATCTATTCTGTTACACATTTATTTTTATTACAGTAGGACATTGTCATGGACACAGCTGTTGCAAAAGGTAAATTCAGGACTCCAGGACTTCATGGAAGTTTTAGATTCCTCCTTATCTTCCTTTAGCCCGGGTGATTTTAAGCATTTTTACGCATATGGCCCAATTCAAGAGCAGCAATGGCTCATGCAAGTTTTGGGCTGCTGCAGTACTGGGTTACCTGAACCAGGAATCATCGCAGCATCTTTTAAGGCAATCCTAGTTTTTTCTTTCACATAAAGAAGCCATAACCAGACGGTCCCTGGGGACTCCTGCTCCAGCCCAACATCACCAATGCAATTAATGTCCACAAACCTGGTGCCACTCAGCTCCCAACTCCAGCACCAGCCCAACCGAGAAAATTACCCTTCTACCCTACGTTCCCGCAAGTTCATGTTGCTTTTTTCAAGCCACACATTTTTCCAAAGGGAATAGGGTAGACACAGCTCTGCAATGGCCAATAGGGAAAGAAACTGGATTGAAATCAAATAAATACTCCAGGAGAGAGCTGGGGAGCGCTGCTCCTTCTGCCCACACTGCAAAACTCAGCGGGGAGCATCCTTTGAAGGCTGTCGTTTGTTATTAAAAAAAAAAAAGCAAATTATGTGGTGTAAAACTAAGCACTGTGGGACAGGGAAGAAAGAAATAAATAATCCGTTTTTCACTTTTGTCTGTCTGTAAACTTCCGCTGCAGCCCAGGTTTCAGCTCCCCGTGACCCAGTGTGACGGAGAGGGAGGGACTACACTGTAAGGTGCAAGCTAACAATTTATTTGAACTTCACTCACAAGTTCGATACGCCGCTATTGCAGGTTTTATGGATGCAACGGAGCAACGCGCTATTGCAATTTGAAAAGAAACTCACAGGATACACTATTGCAACCCACAAGTGATTTCCGGAGTGTACTAACACAAACCACAAGCACGCTAGATATTAATACCTTAAAAGAGTGCACCAATCACGATCTTAAGGCATGCCAAATACCATACCGACATTTCTTAATCACTTACCCTCTC
Source organism: Burhinus bistriatus (assembly GCA_013397275.1). NCBI lineage: Eukaryota > Metazoa > Chordata > Aves > Charadriiformes > Burhinidae > Burhinus > Burhinus bistriatus. The sequence goes on from VYXH01005906.1 coordinate 177,811, forward strand.
TCTCAGGTAAGGCCTCCTAATCCCTGGGAAGATACCTTGTACAGGTCCTGGATGAGGGGAGAAGAATCTCCTACAGGCCAGCTGTATCGTGGGAAAAGACTCCCCATTTTTTTACCCAGACCTTACGGTTTTTGTTTCCTGATTTGATGGGTGGGTGGGATAATGCCTGAGTGGATTACACTATCTGGAATGTTTATCTCTGGTGGTTCGATGGCTCCTTAGTCTCTACTGTGGATTTTGTGATGTCTAGTACACAAAGTTACTGAACAGCGGTGGAATGGGACTCAGGGCATTTTGTTTGTTAAGGGATTATTTGGGTTTTGGTTCTCATTATGATGCAGTGTTCGGGCAACCCCTGGGCTAAGCCTTTTCCTGGG
>VYXH01005906.1:178254-233212 GCA_013397275.1 Burhinus bistriatus
AAAGGGGGATTTATGCCAACATGAGGCACCGCACAGCCAGGGTGCCACTGATGACCCATCTCGTGTGCCGTCAAACCCCTGGTTACCGCTGTGCGTCCACAGCTTCCTCCCACCTCTCCCCTTCATAGTCCCAGATGCACAAGCATTGCACAGCCCAGCTGCAAGGCAGCAGCCTCTGGACGAGGGCATCACAGATCCAGACCTCCTGCCTGGTGGGACACAGCACAGCCAAACATCTGGCAGCCAAGCTGAGAACAGCTGTATGCATCTGGGTCTTCCCACCACCCTCCAGCTATGGAAATGAACTCCTCATACCATGGCTTAACAAATCTGCTACTGCAAGGCATAGCTTGACTTTAAATTGTTGGCTAATGGGCAAGTATTTGTTGATTTTTTTTTTTTTGGGGGGGGAAACTTCTGGAGCAGAGAGTGGGATAAGCAGAGACATATCCAGAGGAGATGGCGTAGCACGGGAGAGCAGGAAGGTCCCAAAGGAATAGAGACCAGGCACCTTGTCAGGATGGGGACAAGGAAAGGTGGAAAGAAAGAACATTTCTTGCTTTTGCAGGAAGGGGCTGCGTGGGGTTTGTAATAATCAGGAAACCACTTAAAGTTGCCAGACTAAAGGTGAACCTGGAGGAGAAGTTTGCTCACCGGTAGATGCAGGTGACAGGGAGGTCCGCATTATCTCCACGCCAAAAATCTCCTCATTTGACTTTGTTCACTGATAAAATCAGTGTTGGAGATTCAGAGAATTTTTTTTCAATGTGTTCCCTGTGAATCAAAAAATGCAGAAAATTCCTCCTCTGTGGTACGGCTGACTTGGTGGATTGTCAGGGGTTTAAAAACACATGGCCAGCTGCCATGGAAGAGGAGACGCAGCCTCAGCAGTGCTTCCTAACAGGGCTTCTCACATCTGCTTCCCATCCTCCCTAACCCAGTCGGTGCCATTTGCTGGATTATATGGAATAAACTGCCAATAAAGGTGTCCTGACAGAGGATGGAGTTCTTCATATGGTTTAGACTTAGAGCGGAAGGGCTTCAGAAATAGGAATTACTGCTTCTGTGTCCCAGAAAGGACTTAGGCTGAGTAACAGCTAACGTGCTCATGGCTCAGAAACTGTAAAATCTTGGCAAGCTTTGAAGTAAATATTCAGTGTTTGAATACCTGTATGTATACCAATCCAAGTTTAATATGTATAGAGAGAGAACATGCGACTTCTGACTGGCGTTCAAAATTGGAAGGATTAGAAATGAAATTTCTTCTTAAAAAACTGCTAATCTTTTATAGAGAATTTGAGAAACATATATGAGGTTGGCAGGTGTGCTGATTATCCTGCCAGAGGCTGGGCAGCCTGAGAAGGGTTGAGTAAAAGCTGGTGTCAGTAAGGAGAGTGAAACAACAGGAAAAAAAACAAGAGTAATCCAGAAAGGAAGTAGTGGAAATGAAAATGTGATCTATTATAGAATTTTATATGAAAGATTGTATTCCTGTTATGATTTCATACCTCATCATTTCATATGCACTAGACTATTAACTTTGTAATTAATAAGCCAAGTTTATTATTTTATTGACAAGGAGAAAAGACAATCAGAAGGTTAGATGTAAAGGACAAAATGTTAAGAAGGGAAAAAATGACCATGCTATGGCTGCAAATTAGATAATGAAGCCGCGTACCGAAGGCAGAAGAAGGAGCCTGCCGGACCAAAAGGAGCTGTCATTCCGTGTTCCCAGGTATTTTACGTAACCCTGTGGCCTAACGTATCTTACACAAATGTGGATGGTCTAAGATGGGTTGCACAACGATCGGGGGCTTTGTGGTGAAAGCAGTCTCAAAGCAGACCCTCCTTTCTCATTGGAAGACACCAAAGTACAGGACAAATTTGGTTGGAAAAGGCTTTTTTCATTGGCCCGTGACTTCGCTGCCAGCATCCCCAAACCTTTACATATAGAGGCGTGTTTCGGTCTGGGGCACCTGCTGGAGAAGAGAGAGAGACAGACAGCAGTGGTGATCCTCCACCTCCTCCACTGGTAACTCCCTGCCTGGTTCTGGCCAGGCACCCTCAGCTCTTTGCCTTTATACACTTCTTTCCCTTTCATTATTCTGAAGTCTAATGAGCATTCTGCTTTCATTAACCCCTTTTCCTTCTCATTACTCCAATGAGTGTGTCCAGTCTCTGTGTGTCCTGCAGGACTATGGGCTGCTTGCAGGCCTTGCAGGAGGAAACTGTGTTTGCTGACCTCCAAGAGGAGTGAACCCAGAAACCTTCACCCGAGGCATCAGAGACAGGGGGCTTGTCGGTTAAGAAATGTCTAGCTGCCCACAGAAACAGGCATCTAGCCAGCACAGCAGTTCAGAGTTGCATTTTGAGCTACTTATCCTGCCTGAATTCCAGGAACGTTTTGAGTGAGTTGCCACCTTAATTGATGTTCAAGAGATACAGATGCCTTTTTCAGACTTTCCTAAGGAGGACGGTTGGCTCGGTCTCTGAACGCTTTGTGAACTACACTAAGGTGAAGGTGAATAATTCGTGGGTCTGTGTTGGTTCCAGAGTAATCTGTCTGGTGTTGAACAGATCTAGAATATAATTTTTTCAATGCAAGAAAACTGATATTAGAAAACAAACCCACAACAGAATCTCAAAATCATTCTGGTTGGAAGGGACTCCAGGAGTTTCTAGTCTGAATCCGTGCTCAAAGCAAGGCTAATTAGGTCAGGTTGCTTAGAATTATATTCAGTGAAATTTTGACTATCTCTAAGGATGCAGTTTTCATTCTGTTCTTCATTCAAGTCCATTGTATTTTATAAGATTTTGGCTTTGGTCACTCAGGGCATGTTCTAAGAAGTTCCTTATTTCCCAGTCAGGAGGAGACCCTCCATTCAGTGTCTTTTGGTCTTGTGGTCTCTGCCCATTACAGGAAAGGAGTTCACATCCCAGCTGTGGCCATGAGGATCCTTTACCAGCTCCTGGTTGTCCTCTTCATGATGCTCCAAGGGGCTGCAGGTAAGGCCTGAGGAGGGTAGAGAGAGGAACTGGAGAGGAGAGAAAGAAAGAGCATCCACTTTTGTTCACTTTCATGGTAAATGACTATTCTTTTTCCACTGTGCAGGTCAGCCCTTCAATCCTGGTGTACTTGATCCTTGTGTAGCCCAAAATGGACGCTGTTTCCCAGGGATATGTCGACGGCCGTATTACTGGATTGGAAAGTGTGGTAATGGATGGTCTTGCTGCAGAAGGTATGTAGAAGCACAGGGATCACTGTCACAATGACTGATATCCTCCTTATCTTTTCTCCAGAGCAACATCTTAGGGGCACATCTCCTGGCATCGTCCGGTCTTACTACTTCTCCAATGCCAAACCTGCTGGCATAGATAGTCCTCAGGGGGTGTTTGCTCTGGTGCCATGGAACAAGGAGAACCTCACTGCAGAAAACCCTGGTGGGTAATCTGAGACTCTCTCTTTTTCACCATGCAGGGGGTGGAGGATCTGAAGGGTCCCTGGGTTCTCCTTGGAAATCCTTTCTGCTTCTACCGAATGGCCTCTGAATCATCCTGATCCCATCGCTCCCGGTGACACCAGTTCCTGCTGCAACGAAAAGCTCTCAAAACCTTCCTTTGCCGTGAAGCAAACATCAGCATCTGCAAAAACATAAATATAAACCAGGCAACACCATGGAAATTATTTCCTTGCCCCTCTTTAATAAAATCAGTTATAATGGCATTCATATCATTGAACCTTGGGTGTTTTTTGTAGGGAAGGAGGGGATATTTGTTAGAACTGCTCACGCCATGGGCAGTAACACACAGGTGGGCTTGTGGCTTTTGCACCTAGGCATTTCTCCACTTGTACCCCACTGCCACCCCAGGGAAATGGGAGGTCACTTCATCCTCTGCTTCCCAATGGCCATATTCCTGAAACACTCCTGCAGTGACCATGGTATATTTGTCAGGGATGAAACCTAGCTTCTCCCTCTGTTGATTTCATGGGTGCTAGTGTCCAGCAGGTACACATTCTGGGAGTTTCCAGGCTGCTTTTTGAAGGTATTATGGTGTTTTTGACGGAGATGTGAGAGACAGTACTCAGGTTTTCTGTTTCTTTTTCCCTGCCATCATGCCCTAGCAGTGTAAAAAATGCCAAGATATCTCCAGATGCTTCCTTCAGAGGGCCTGGAGGCATCTGTGAAATTTGACTTCTGAGGGGACCTCACGCAAGGGAAAATCAGGAACATTTTGAATAATATCAGACCCTTGACAGTGACACAAACCAGATAAAAGGTACAAAGAGGGAAAGAGACTAGCAAACACATTTCCAAAAGTTATGAATGTGCAACATAGTGATTTGGCCATTATCTTCTCAAAAGCAGTTGCTGAATATGGACAGAACAGCGTCCAGCCACATTACCAAACCGAGATGGTTTTGCCTCCTAATGGCTTGCTGGGTGGGTTTGGGGAGGTACCCACGTATGTAAAAAACCCTCTGAAGGGGAAATGCTGGCTTTGTTAGAGACACAGCTCCCATTTATACTGTTCTACGGAAGCCTGTAGGAGATGCAGTAGCACAACATCTCCTAATGCAACGTTTCTGGGTTTTTTGTATTTCCTTACTGTTACTTTTGAGTTGATTCTAGCACCTTTATTGTAAATGTTTGTACTTCAGTTAAAAATCTTGACAACAATTTATCTCCATTAACTGTAAATAAAGAGCAGCGAAAATAGCTTGGGCTTTGATGTTTACCTTTAGGACATCTAAAGTTTCATGAGATCACTCCTGCCATTTGTCTCTAGAAAATATGGTTTAACTTACGGAGATTCTTTGGTTTTTAGAAACTTTAGGCTACACGGGCTGTGCCAAATAGCTTTGAACACACATAGAATCATAGAATCATTTAGGTTGGAAAAGAGCTGTAAGATCATCTAGTCCAACCATTGACCCTACTCTACCAGGTCTGCCACTAAACCATGTCCCTAAGCACCACATCTACATGACTTTCAAACACATCTAGGGATGGTGACTCAACCACCTCCCTGGGCAGCCTGTTCCAATGTTTGATAACTCTTTCAGTGAAAAAATTTTTCTAATATCCAATCTAAACCTCCCCTGGCGCAACTTGAACCCATTTCCTCTTGTCCTATGGCTAGTTACTTGGGAGAAGAGACCGGTGCCCATCTCATTGCAACCTCCTTTCAGGGAGTTGTAAAGAGCGAGAAGGTCATGCCTGCCAGTCACACTGTGGTCCTTACACCAAGAGGTTGGACTCTGCACTGGTACCCTGATACCTTCAATTAGATACCAAATCACAAACAAGGTGGAGGGAGGATTTGTTCATACAGATGTTAATCTCATCTTTTCTCCTGGTTACTCAGGATAACTACATGATCATTAAAGTCTTCAGCTTGATGAAATACTTTCTGTATACTGTTAGAAGTTTATGACTGTGTATCCATTCGTTATTGACTCAGATGATCTACCCTTGGGTTAAAACTTTATCTGTTAGCTATAATGTAGTACATGCCTTGAGACTTACGACTGTAGAACAACATCTAAATACTGGTTATTCTCCTTTTGGTGGATCTACTTTGTCAATGCAACTGGTGCTAACGGCTTTTGCAGCTAACTTAGAGGAGTCTGAATTTCTATACTATACACCCCACAGTGACATCAAAATACCTTGATCTCCTGTGCCTCGATTATGTCTTATGGACAGAATTTGGTTTAATGCACATGAAGGAGGCTAAGGGACGATGTTACAGCATGACTGACGAGCAGTCTGTGGTTAGCTAGGCCACCAAAAATCACTGTTGTTCAACTGAGCTCCTCTTAGGAGCACACTAAAACATATGCTCTTTGGCAAGCCGAAAGGGCTCACTCTTTTGTTGGTCCCCATGGTCTAGCTATGCCTGCATACAATGACTTCCAGATGCTTGGAGCCTTCTTTGCCATGAACAAACCATTCCCTGGAGGCGAGGGATGGAACGGCAGACAGGTATTTTTTGTGGAACTCTTTTAAATAGGGGTGACGCTACTGGAAGACCTCCCTAATATTTGCTGCTCTTTTTTTCACCAGAAAAGTATCAGGAGCAGAGTTTGAGATTCTCCCTTTTACTCCTTATTGCCTCATCTGCTGTGCTAGATACAGACTCCTAAGACAGAGGTGAGATCCTCCTTCCTCTCTGGGAAGTGATCTTGGCACAATCACCCAAATATCTTGATTTGAAAAGGGTGAAAGCCATTTCTCCTCACAGCACTCTGCAGCCTCATTGTGAAGACACTTCCCTTAAAACAGTATCCCACGTGCATCAGGCAGAGCAGCGCCTCAGGCTCCATCAATTCTTGTGCCAGAGCTCTAAGCACTATAGTATTACACAGAATGCTGACCCCATCATCATATTCCTCCTCCTCCAAAGAAGACTGGGTGATCTGGGTATGAAATGGGTGGGGGAGTGGGGCTTCACTGGTGAACTGGAAGAAGTTGGAGCGAAGACTTGTCATGGAGATAGAGGGAAACATAACTGGATCATCTGCTGAACTTCAATGAAACAAGAAAGCAAAAGAAACATGTTATTTAAGCAGAAGGAAACTCCCCATGAAGACTCCCTTTCTCTCTGCACTGAGAATAGTGAGAAACAGATGGTGTTTTGGGTAGAGAGGATTACTTACCTAATGTCAAGAGCCAAATGATTGTGAGGTGCTGTCCAGCTTAGCTGGGCTGGATCCCATACACTTTCCTACCCAGGTATCCTGGGTGAAGGAATGCGTAGGTGATGCTACAGTACAGTCAGGTCTACCAGCAAAAGGTGCTGGAGAAAAATGCTGTGATCATGATCGCAGAACATTGATATGTCCCTCCTGATGTACAAAACTGACTGACTGTCTTCTGCTCCTACGAACAGGAGCTGCAGGCAGGGATGGAAAGGTTTTCCACCCTGAGAGCCAGAAACCGAAATCTTAGTAAGGCCTGCCTCGCCACTATGAGCTTTGGACAAGCAAAGGTGCTCCATCCCTCCTCTGCTTCTCCCTTACCTATCTCCAGACAGAGGTATTTTGATTGTAACGATGGGAGTGACCATGTAAAATTTTGTAATTATCAATGTCAAGAATGCTCAGCGTTACAGCCGAGTCCTTGACAATATTTGCACATAGGACCTTAGACGTGGTAAAAATTAGCAATGCATCTTTGTTTCCTTGAGGAATCAGGTTGAGTAACAATAGCAGTTGGTAGGCAAGCTAACCGCAAACTCTTGGCAAGTTGTGAAGTAACTGCAACTTTTGCAATTTTATTCCCTCAATTTTCTGCTTTATGGCCAGAGGTTCATAAACACACCGAAAATTCAACTATCATTTTTCCCTACTGCAAAAACAGTTCACTTATAAAATTATGTAGAAAATAAAAAGCTGTCTCAATTATCAGGGTATGCATTTAAGAGAAATCATTTGTAGGCATGTTTTCATGGGTGTTTGTATCTCTGTGTGTCTATGCATGTACGCACATGTGTACACTTCTGTCTACCTAAGAAATTAATATCAAAGTTGAAAAAATCGCAACACTAGTAACTAAACTGAGGAACTAATAAACAATTAAAATATTTCAGTTTAGTTTTGATAGTAAATTATCTGTAAGGCATGGCGTCATTTGCAGAGATCTTGGTCAATTAGAAATGCTAGTCATTCCAAATAGCAAAACAATTATGATGTACTTTGGGTGTCATATTAAAATATTGCATGGACAATGTTTGTCGACTGAACTGAGGTGTAAAGTATGATCTCAAAAAGTATTTAATATTGGTGTCAGGATAGTTGTTGGATATGTCAGCAAGTGAGTTGGTGCAATGGAAGATCAGTAGATAGGAAAGGATCACTAGACCTTAGAGATTGTGCTGAGGCTCCTCAGTTCTTCATTATATGAGTTCAATTTGACTCGGGTTTTGCTATTGAATGAACCACAAAACAATGTAAGTTGGAATGGGTGTTTGGAGACCATTGGGTCCACCCATCCCTCCAGACAGAGCCAGTTTTATAGACAGACCAGGCTGCTTAGAGCTTTTTCCAGCTGAGTTTGAATATCTATGTGGGGATGGAGATTCTATAAATTCTCTGGGTGTCCTCATGCCAGTTTTTGACAACCCTCATTGTGAGAGGAGTTTTTCCTTATATCTAATTTTAATTTCTCTCACGGTAATCTGTCTGTTACCTCTCATCCTTCCACTGTGCAGCTCTGAGAAGAGTGTGGCTCCATCTTCTCTATAGCTATCATTAGGTAGTTTTGAACAGCAATTAGATGACCCTTAGCCATGTCTTCTCCAAGCTGAACAAAGATGGGACTTTCAACCAGTCCTCAAATGTCTGATCTCCCAGTCCAAGCTCTCCAGGTTTCCAAAAGAAAGAAATGTTATGTACACTCTACAGGACCTTGAGGTGGTATAGCCCACACATTGGTTCATGCCCCACTAGGCACTGGAGTATCTTCAGAGTACCTTTGGAGTACCTTCAAAGCAAAACTTCTAATTCACTTTCCTCCTGAGGAATCTAGTTTGGGTACATGGAAACCCCTCTGCAAACCGAACCAGCGTGAAGTCATGGGGCCATCAGGGGACTACTTCAAACCTGCACTAATGCAATTGTAGACTTCACTGTGGATACCACTCTAGAAATGTCAATGTTCACCTGTAAGGTAAGGTAAGGAAAGGTAAAGTAAGGTAAGGCAAGGTAAGGTAAGGTAAGGTAAGGTAAGGTAAGGCAAATGTTAGGAATTGAGGGGAAAAAAAGGAGCTGAAAAGAAAAGAATAGATATGATTGGTCACTATACAAATCCAAGATGCATTTTGGACATTGCCTGCAGTTCTAGCCAGGTCATTCCCAAATGGATGTAATAGAACTGAAAAAATAAGATAAAGGTACACAGGAATGATCTGCCGAAATAGCTGGATCCATTTGAAGATTTATCTGACAGATGTGGTTGACAGAATCCCCCTTTTCATTGGGGGAAAACAGACAGACAAGGGGTAGTGATGTAGAGAGGTGAAAATGGAATATTTATTTGCTACTTCTGGTGACAGAAAAAGCAGAGATGATCAGCTTGCAGACAGGGAGCAGATAAGTGAAAAATGAATGCTCACCTAAGGCATAATAAATATGTTTGTGGAACTATCAGCTGAAGGTCCTGTGGAGGCCAGAAGTACAAGATCAGCCAGGGTCATGGAAATATGCTCAGTAAGGAGCTCTGCAGCCTGAGGGTCCAGAGACAGCCTCTGGCACTGGATTTCCCTAAGCTGACGTATTTTCCTTCAGCTGGAAGAGTGTACAGAGACATAGCCACGGTGCACTCACCCTATTTCTGTACATTTTATGCTCTTTACTTGGGCATCCTTAGTGGTCAGTGGCCACTAAGTCAACCGACATGGTTTAGTGGTGGTTTTAGCAGTGTTAGGTTCATGGTTGGACTCAATTATCTTAAAAGTCCCTTCCAACCTAGGTGACTCTATGGTTTAGTCTCACATGTCCATTCTGTGTTCTTATATTCTGTACTTATGGAACAGAAAATAAACTAACTGTGAGCGCAGAGAAGCACGGAGATGCTCTGTACTGCAGTGGATTATGTTGCTCCTTAGCAGGAACAGTTCAATATATGTCCCAAGATGTTTGACACATACCACAGCGGCTTAACGTATCTTACACATACTGGAGTGTCACAAGAGGTATTGCATGAATCACCTGGGATTTTCCGGAAGAAAATCTTCAATAGGTTCGGAGAGAAACCCGGCTTTTTCATTGAGAAATGAAAAGCAACTTGATTCTGGTTGGATTAGAAGTCACCCCCCAAAAATGGGTAATTTCTTGATTGGTTGAATACGGACTTGCTGAGAAGAGAAAGCAGTTGCCACTCCCCTTAGGGAACACGCTATAAAAGAGGCTCCCAGCCCCACAGCCAGAGCCCTCTGGAGGGAAGGGACCAAGAGCAGGTCTTGTTTGGCGTCTGGGCTCACCTGATACCTGGTAAATTCTCAGTTCTTTTCAGTCTTTCTTTCAGTGTCTGCTGTTGTCTTTTCCTCAAAAAAAAAAAAAAACCCCAAACAACCAAAACCCAACCAAAACCTCTGCATGATTAACCTAAATTTGTGGGTTACTAAAAAAGGTTAATTTAAGTTTGCCAGAAATTGCACAGGTTGAATAAGCAGTTCAAATATGTGCTAATACTTAGAATACTTTGATAAAAATACTCTGCTTACTAACTCCCAGGAAAAAATCTGGTTGGGTCAGATTACTTTAGAGTGGTCGGTGGTCCAGAAAAATTGGTGGTCTCTCTGATGGAAATTGGTATATATTTTTTTATCCACGTCTTTATGTTAAATGCTTTATTTCATTTGCAGAATTGTTAACCTTGCCTATTTGTTTCTCCTGATATTTTCAAATATATAAGAATTTTTGTAAACTTCTAATACTAATTTTAAAGCTGTTCTGGACCACCCTTTACCATTCTGTTTGCAGAAATATGACATTTCAGCACAACTTAATTTCCCTTCCTTGCTTAAAAGAACATAATTTGTGACATAGCAGAAGACTTTCTGATCTTATGATATGACATTAACTACCTCTTCTTTATCCGTAAGCCCCCTTCTAGGCTATCTTATCCCAATTTGATGATATTTGTTCAATTATTAGCTCTTTCAATTAAGGCATTACATGTTTGCTTTTCAAATTTCATTCATCAAATTGCAGTTTGGGAACTGATTTTGTTGTACATTTCCATTCTAGAACTGCTACCTGTAGACTAAGACTAAAGATTTTGAGCAAGTTGATTTTAGCTCTTATTTCTTGATAAATTTTAACATTGCAAAATGAACATTTTTTTTCCTGAGGTTTGTAAGTTTGACTGTATAATCACCTCATTTTCTTAGTGTTGTTTATTCATTAGATAAAATATTCAACTAAAGATAAAATCATGATTGCATTTTGGCTAAGGACTATTTGCAAAATGTGAAAGAAATCTGAGCAATCAAACTATTAAAATAACTTAATGATCACATAACCTGAAAGCATGTTGCCCCATATAAATTCACTTTTCCCAGAAATGCTCACACAGCAGTCATGACGTCATATGGGTCTTACTGATTATTTTTGAAATTTTGAAGAACAAGACAATATAAATGTCATTCTGATTAACACAGTATTTGCACAGTTCGGAAGACTGTAGATCCCGGGGACTGTCTGTCATACATCTTTCTTGGTCCTTTTCCCCACAGTGACACAGCAAATCCACAGTCATGAAGATCCTTTACCTGCTTTTTTCTCTCCTCTTCTTGGCACTCCAGGTTTCTCCAGGTAAGATGGAAAAGAGACGCTAGAAGGGGATTTTTGTGCACCTAAAGTAAAGTTCCCAGAACGTTTTAACCACTACTGGTTAAAATTGCTAGAAACCGAGCAGGAGTTAGTCACACAGCTCAGTGCCTGTGCTCCCTTATGAAAACTCTTTCAAAGGTGGAGAAATTATGACTTCTGAAGAAAAGTGATTTTTCACTTCTGCTGTCTTCCTAAAAAGATTGTGCTAAATGTTCTGGTGTTAAACTCCTGAGATGGGGTCTGTGGTGGCCATGATCTTTGGGTAACAGCACATTCCATGGTGCATATGCAGATGAAAATGAAGCCTGGCCAACTATTTTCGGATAGGAGCCCGTATTAAAACCTCTGAACCCATGACCCTTTTCTGTAAGGTAAAGGACAATGAGTCAGGAGCTCTGTGTCATTCTCCACCTGGACTTTAAGGCCATCCATTTAGATGTACTGTGAGCTAAGGATCCCACCTCTACAAGGTGTAGACCTGCTTTGTCATCTCCCCTCTTACATGGACTTTCAACACAGCCAAATCTGGGCAACAGTCTTTAAGGCAAGTTGATGGTGAAGGCAGCTCAACGAATGGGAAACCCTGCTGGCATTACAACTGCATTGTCCTGTCCTGCCGAATAGGAAGGAAATAAATTTTTTGTTATTGTTGCAGGTTTGTCTTCACCCCAGAGGGACATGTTGTTCTGTAGAAAAGGGTCCTGTCACTATGGAAGATGTCCCATCCATCTGATTAAAGTTGGAAGATGCTTCGGGTTTCGCTCCTGCTGCAAAGCGTAAGTTTGACATTCCCCAAGGCTTAGCTGCAGTATGAGCAGACAAATCGATTTTGCTTGTGTCCTTAACCCCAAGGTGCCATTGAATGGATGTAAGGCAAAAAAACTATTATGCCATGAGGACGGTCAAGCATTGAAGTAGGTGGTCTTTCTCCAGAGATGTGCACCGTGATCTGCCACAGCAAGAAGGATAAAGTACGGTTGGGGATGTCAGCCTTGTGCTGTCCCAGCTCTCTTTGACCCCTTTACAGCTCAGAGCGAAATACCAGGGTTTGGTATTTGCAGAACTGGGCTGCTGTGCTGTATGGGGAAGAGAGGGGAATCCAGTTACGCTGAGGGAGAACACGGATCTCTGAGTGCCGTCAAATGTGTGCAAGAAGCACCACAGTGTTGTAAAAAGAAATTATCAAATGAAAGGCAACCTTCTATTTTCACTCAGGAATTAACACAGGCGCCCCAATATCAAGGGATATCAATTTAATTCCCTGATTCTCCTGAAGCAATAGGATAACACTCTTCTTACAGGTATGGGTGCACAGGGCTGTCCCAGCATGACCACACGTGACATTAGGTATTTCGGAAAGTATTTATACCCAAGAGGAGGGAATATATACAGAAAGAGAATCTGAATCTTTTTTTTTTTTTTCTCCTTTGTGCAGGCCATGGAACCTATAAAAACTTCATGGACCGTCCATTCAAGAGCGATAAAAATTTCTTCTAACCTAGGAATTTGCTTTGAGTCCCCTCACTGCTAAAACCACTGGATCCTGCTACAAAGCCTCATGTACCTTTTATTTTTAATGCAAAAAGCTTTATGACGTAGAGTAAATGCAAATGTATTCTGCATTGCTTTCCCTCCTTTTGAATAAATTTTTGTTGCTTAGCATTCACATCACTGAAACATGGGTGTCTGTTGCATGGGCTGAGGGCGATGTTCCTACCTGGGTTTTGACACACAAACCACAGAGGGCAAAAATTTACAGTGCCAACTGCTCCTTAATTTGAGTTTTTCTGAGACATACAGCTGTCTAGGGCTGGACAGACATGGACTGCAGACCTTAACTCCAGTACCAAGAGACAGGCTGGCAGGAAGAACATTTTCCTGGAAGAATATTTGTTTGCAGGAATGTGTTCAGATGCCAAAATCCTTTATTTCTTACTATGCAGAAATCTTTTTTGGAGGAAAGAAAAATAGAAATAGCTAAAAACACAGACAGCCCCCATCCATTAAAATGTCAGCATGTATGACTCAACGTTCTGGCTTCTGGAAGATGCCCATGAGCATCCCAGGAAAGATGTAGGCTTGTTTTTTTTTTTTTTTTAAATAGTGCAACAATTCTTTCCTCCCCAGAAGTTGTTTTTCCTGTAATTTCATAGCATCATAGAATGCCCTAAGTTGGAAGGGACCTTTAAGATCATCAAGTCCAACCATCAAACTCACACTGCCAAAACCACCACTAAACCATGTCCCTCAACACCATGTCTGCCCGGCTTTGAAATACCTCCAGGGATGGTGACTCCACCACTTTCCTGGGCAGCCTGTTCCAATGCTTGATAACCCTTTCAGCAAAGAAATTTTTCAATTTTTTACAACTTCCTTTCAGGTAGTTGTAGAAAGTGATAAGGTCTCCCCTCAGCCTCCTTTTCTCCAGGCTGAACAACNCCACCTATTCTCCAGGCTGAACAACCCCAGTTCTCTCATCTGCTCCTCACAAGACTTGTGCTCCAGACCCCTCACCAGCTTTGTTGCCCTTCTCTGGACACGCTCCAGCACCTCAATGTCTTTCTTGGAGTGAGGGGTCCAAAACTCCCCACAGGATTCGAGGTGGGGCCTCACCAGTGCCGAGTACAGGGGGATGATCACTGCCCCAGTCCTGCTGGCCACACTATTGCTGATACAAGCCAGGATGCTGTTGGCCTTCTTGGCCACCTGGGCACACTGCTGGCTCATCTTCAGCCAACTGTCAATGAACAGCCCCAGGTCCTTTTCTGCCAGGCAGCTTTCCAACTGCTGTTCCCCAAGCCTGTAGCGCTGCATGGGGTTGTTGTGACCCAAGTGCAGGACCCGGCACTTGGCCTTGTTGAACTTCATACCGTTCATCCATTTCACAGCAATGGATGTAAGTTTTGCTCTTTTTTTTTTTTTTTTTCCCATCTGTCTCTCTGAGAGGATGCATAAAAGACAACAGATGGAGAACAGCTGCTACTGGTCTCTCTTCATTAGCTCCTCTCCCACTCCTTCCACCAGATGGCACACTCCCTTCAGTTCTCCGTTGGGATACCCGCATTTCTGAAATGTTGTTCAGGAGGGGATTTTGTTTGCCTGCCAAAATTGCAACATTTCTATGACCTACGGCTATTTCTTTGCACTTTTTAGCAGGCAACAAACTTATCGTCAGGTGTCCCATCCAACTTCTAATCCTCTGTGGCATGATATCCTGTACTCAAGCCGTGATGGTAGTTAACATAACTCAAAGTCTTTGGAAAATGGGCATTTGGAGGAATGCATGCCTGGACATGTTGTAGAACCTCTGGCTGGTGCTACCTGACAGTCTGGCCCTGTTGTACAGTGAGACAGTTGGCAGGGCTTTCTCAAGCGTCAAAGGGGGCTGAGAGGGCACTGTTGTCCCCCAGAGGGAACGTATCTAGAGGAGGCATCCAACACGCAACATGGCCGTGCGTTCCGGCAAAATCTCATGCTTCAGGACTCTTCCCAGTGCATTTCCAGCAGCTAGATTATGTCCACCCTCAAAAAGCAGTTCAAAACTGATTGGGCAGATTTTAGAAAAATGCCTCTGCGCATTTATTTCATTTTTATTTTCTCTTTGGTGTAGGTTGTAGACTTGCTTTCTATCTGACACTGCTAAGAGAAAAGCAAAGAGAATGCATAGGAGCCTTACTGTTGAAAGCAAGTCCAGCTCTCTATATTAAGAGGGGAAACAAGACACCAGAACAGGGACAAAGAAGTGAGAATCTGTGCTTAGAAAACATCAGGGTGTTTTCAGTT
Source organism: Burhinus bistriatus (assembly GCA_013397275.1). Classification (NCBI taxonomy): domain Eukaryota; kingdom Metazoa; phylum Chordata; class Aves; order Charadriiformes; family Burhinidae; genus Burhinus; species Burhinus bistriatus. The sequence continues at coordinate 193,376 of VYXH01005906.1, forward strand.
GTTATCATGACAAAAATTGTAAGTTTTGCTGAGAAGTGCATGTGTGCAAAGGAATTAGGTTACAAAGAACACAGTTGTTGACTATTCCTTAACCAGCAGATAAGCAGGGTAATTATATTATATTATATTATATTATATTATATTATATTATATTATATTATATTCACTTTTAGCCCAAATACATTATAAAAATGTAACATCTCGCCTGCTGTTCCTTGTAGGATTTCCTACTCTAAACAGCATTCAATGGTGTTAACGCACTATACAAAGAAGGCCCTTAGAAGGTATGATATATGACATTTAAAATTACAGATTTTAATTTTTACAGTCCTGCAATAGACAGGACTTGCAAGAGGTCTTGGCTCTTCCACAACAGCACACGGAGACTGGGCAGAATACCACACAGCACCAGAAATAGCACTACTGCCAATGTTCAAGACACTGAAGCCATCCTCACCAGCCTGTTGGTTCTCCTGACTCTACTGACGGCAATGGGAGTCTAGCCACCACCATGTCTGTAGTCACCCAAATTAAGTCAGAGGAACTGAATACCCCCAAATGTGTTGCATGCAGTATATGTTGTGGAAGATATGGTATACGTACTTCGCAAGTCACATAATATTTGGTACTGAAATATTTCTTCTTATCTCAGCCCCCCTCTTCCCTCCGGCAGTTCTGCCTGAAGTTGTCCAAATGCTTAATATTCCCTCGAGTGGCACCTCTTGGCAATGTGACCTTTAACGGTCATGTCTGGGAATGAAGTGCACACCGTGGAAGTGAAGAACAGGAAACACCGTTATTTCTCAACACGGCAGGAGTTAGTGGGTAGCTGGCCACCAACTGTTGAGGTTTCTCTACAATTCGAAAACTGAAATTTCTTACTGACGCTTTTCAGGCTTTGACTTTTACCTTGACAAAAATTCTCACCTCCTTATACAGGATACAGTGCCGATAGGGCACTGGAAACCAGTCTGCTGCAGGACTGGTACTTTTGCTGTGGAGCCGTCACTGACGTGTGTGCAAAGGCAGAGCGATGTACCTCCGGGGCTTTGCTCCCACACGTGGCGAGCAAGGCAGGTGTGTTGTAGAGGAGGTTCACAGCCAAGCTAGGACAGGAGAAACATGGAACAGCCTGGAAATCGAGTGAAATGGAAGATTTCTTGGTCAGAATACCCTGAGGGGATCCCAAATTCCAAGTGTAGACAGACTGAGAAACTGTGCGATGACAGCGCACGCTGCAGTCTTCACTAATCAGAGGTGGTGGGAAGAGAAAAGGGGTGAATGCAGCATTTCCCAGCGCTAAATTCATAAACTCTTGACTTCCCACACACTGCATTTCTGTCTCTGCTTTTAATTCATATTTATGTTCTGACTAATATTACATGTGTAACAGGGGCACTATATTTATTCAGGTATCTAACGTATCACCACCTCTACTCTGCTGTGGTGAGACCCCACCTGGAGTACTGTGTCTGGCCCTGGGCCCCCCAACATAAGAAGGACATAAACCTGTTGGAATGAGTCCAGAGGAGGCCACGAAGATGATCAGAGGGCTGGAGCACCTCAGCTCTGAAGACAGGCTGAGAGAGTTGGGGTTGTTCAGCTTGGAGAAGAGAAGGCTCTGGGGAGAGCTTATAGCTCCTTCCAGTATCTAAAGGGGGCTACAGGAAAGCTGGGGAGGGATTCTGTCAGGGAGTGTAGAGATAGGATGAGGGGTAATAATTTTAAACTGAAACAAGGTAGATTTAGTTTAGATATTAGGAAGAAATTCTTTACCCTGAGGGTGGTGAGACACTGGAACAGGTTGCCCAGAGAAGCTGTGGATGCCCCATCCCTGGAAGTGTAATAATCACAATCATAGAATGACTTGGGCTGGAAGAGACATTCAAAGATCATCTAGTCGAACCCCCTTGCCATAGCGTTCAAGGCAAGGCTGGATGGGGCTTTGACCAACCTGGTCTAGTGGAAGGTGTCCCCTGCCATGGCAGGGGGGTTGGAACTAGATGATCTTTAAGGTCCCTTCCAACCCTTCTATCATTCTATGATATTGCTTGCTATCAATGGCCAAATGTCACCCCTGTCCTGGTCCTTGTCCCTGGCAGTCACAGGCTCCAGCAGCAGCAGATGCTTATGGAGTCCGTGCTGGGCAGCGTGTCCCTTGGGTGGGCACTACCCATCCTGGAGGCACTGGTCTCCATCTCATCTTGCTCCAGCACACTGTAACCCTCCTTGTTGAAGGCCCTGCTGGGAGCTGTGCTGCTTCATGCCCCATCCCACCACGCATCAGGGAGGGACCTCCCTTGCCCTCATCAGCACTTGGGCTGATCCCATGGGCAACCCCCAAGGAGACCTTTGTAGACCTTAGAGGGAAATAGATCTCCTAGGCTGGCTGTCCAGCTCACCCTCAAGGTGACATCTCAGAGGGGTCCCATGGATCAGGTGGGTAGTCCTGCAGGGAGCGAGCAGGGTGTCTTCTCCTCTCCACCCATCTGGAGACAATCTGAGACTAGATTGGCTGCTCTCTGCCAACAGGCTGACCTCACCCTTTCTAAAAAATGCCTCCATGATTGTGATCCACCTGTGGGTAAATATGTGTTTGTACCCGTGAACATGTGTGTTCATAAGAAGTGACTCTGGTTGTTCTGGTGAAGACTTCTCTTTCCAAGGAGGCCACCCTCAGCCATCACCAACTTTCCAGCTGGGTACATAGCACTTGACAGAGATGTTAGGCTTCTGTTTGTTGGCATTTGCTTCCGTCATATTTCGCTGGGTAACTTAGTCCAGCTCTCACTTGCTATGAAGGTGGCTCTGTGCTGATTCTATTTTTCCAAAATACACCACATTAAATAAGTGTTTGCAATTTTGTCTTCAGGGAGATCGCTTGGCAGCAAAACTCTACCCAGTGATGGAGTTATGGAGCAGAAGGCTTAGAAGAGGGACTAATTTTCTGCCTTACTCAAAAAGCAGACTCGTACATATCATCGAGAAGTACAGCACAGAAATACAGTTACTTACCATCTTGACAAAGCTGAACGTCCGTCCTAGGGAGAGCCCCAAGCCATGGGACCCCTGAGTCCAGGGATCATCTCCCAGGAGACACACGGGGAATGTCCTGTGCTCACCTCACACCTTTCGGAGGTTTAGCTGTCTATTTCCAAAGCCAAGATTCACATGGAGCTGCTACGTGGCCTTGAGTAAGCGCTGCCTGAGAAAGAGCTGTGATAAGCAGGACTCTCCCAAATATCACTTGAGAGCTGCATTAAAACTCCATTTCTTTTCCCTGGCCCATGTCTGAGGTATTTGCCAGCTTTGATCCTGGCCTTACACCTTGCTGAGCTGCCTTCCTGGTTTAAACTTGGAGCTGCCTGCTGTGAAGCCAGACTTCCCTGGTGGAACAGCCTGGCCTTGCCGTTCCCTGACAAGTATTTTGGTCACACGTAGACCTGTGCACAGGTAAACATACATGTTCATCTGCAGCTGCAACACAGCTTTGCATGTTGGTTTGTAGAAAAGCTGAGGTTAGTGCCTGACATCAGAGAGCAGCAGGGCTGGTCTCACATGGTCTCCAGATAGGAAAAGATGAGGACCTATCCTGTTTCTTCCCTGGAAATCGGGAAACCTTAAGATATAGGTTACCCTCAGCAAGCTTGCAGATGACACCAAACTGGAAGGAGTGGCTGATACACCAGGGAGTTGTGTTGCCACCAAGAAGGACATCAACAGTCTGGGGAAATGGGCTGACAGGAACCACATGAAGTTCAACATGGAGAATTGCGATGTCCTGCACCTACGAAGGAGCAACCTCACACACCAATATATGCTGGGGGTCAGCCAGCTGAAAAGCAGCTTGGGAGAAAAGGACGTGGTGAGCACCAGGCTGAACATAAAACAGCAATGGGCCCTTGCGGAGAGAAAGCTACGCTGAAGGTATCCTGGCCTGCATTAGACCAAGTATTGCCAGNGGAGTTGTGTTGCCACCAAGAAGGACATCAACAGTCTGGGGAAATGGGCTGACAGGAACCACATGAAGTTCAACATGGAGAATTGCGATGTCCTGCACCTACGAAGGAGCAACCTCACACACCAATATATGCTGGGGGTCAGCCAGCTGAAAAGCAGCTTGGGAGAAAAGGACGTGGTGAGCACCAGGCTGAACATAAAACAGCAATGGGCCCTTGCGGAGAGAAAGCTACGCTGAAGGTATCCTGGCCTGCATTAGACCAAGTATTGCCAGCAGGATGAGAGAAGTGATCCTTCCCCTCCACTCAGCACTTGTGAGGCCACAACGGGAGTACTGTGTCCAGTTCTGGGGTCCCCAGTGCAAAAGAGATATGGACACACTGCAGAGAGTCCAGTGAAGGGCCCCCAAGATGATGAAGGAACAGGAGCATCTCTCCTGTGAGGAAAGGCTGAGAGGGCTGGCACCGTTCAGCCTGGAGAAGAGAAGGCTCCGGGGGGATATCATCAATGTATACAAATACCTTGAAGGGAGGGTGCAAAGGGGATGGAGCCAGGCTCTTTTCACTGGTGCTCAGTGCCAGGACCAGAGGCCGTGGGCACGCACTGAAACACGGGAGGTTCCCTTGGAACATCAGGAAACACTTTTTTACTATGAGGGCGACCGAGCACTGGCACAGGTTGCCTAGGGAAATGGTGTAGTCTCCAACCTTGGAGATATTCAAAAGCCATCTGGACACAGTACTCAGCAGCCAGCTCTGGGTGGCCACCTTGAATAGGAGGGTCAGACCAGATGACCTCCAGAGGTCCCCTCCAGCCTCCAGTCTGTGATTCCTATGAAACAACATGTCTTTATTGAAGCCAGGAAAAGCAGCCTCTGCCCAAACAACACCAGGCCCATGACAGGACATCTCCAGCCCATGAGCACCCAGCAGGACCAGCACTTCCACTCCTGCTGTCACACCACTTGGGCATGGCAGAAGCAGGGAGAGGAAAGGACGTCAGGAGATGGTTCCAGGAGCCAGAGGAGAGGAGGACATCCTGCTCAGAAAGTCCAGGGATTCATCACCATTTCCTGAATAAACAAAGCACAATATGTGGTCACTAATGTTTATTTCTTATGTTCCTTCTTTGTCTTCCTCCAATCTCTCTCTCACTTCACCTGTTCTAAGGACCTGTAGAGAATTGCTGTCAACCCCTCCTCAGGTAAACTCCAGCCCTTATTGCAGATAACTTGGACCTGTGCTTTCCATAGTGGTTGCAGCCTTGAACCCAAGGGTTTTCAGAAACCTCCTGTGCCCCACACTACACAAAGATCAAAATTTACTTTCCAACAGCACGGGAAAGTCTTCGTGAAATCCCCCCGTCTGGTCCCACGGGGCTGAGGGGAACTGAGAAGATGCTGGCTGAGTTTGTGCTTCTTCAGCCCCACAAAGGACAGGTTCAAACAGCTTTACCAAGGGACTTCAACCCTCCTTCTACAGCCTCTGCCTCTCAGCATGGATGCAGGACAGTGTTATCCAGCAGTGTGGATGTAAAGAGAACAGCAGATCCATTTCAGCCAAGAAGGCAGAGGGCCAATTCCTGTATGTTTGACTCTATAACCTACCTTTTGCAGCAAACCATAAATGTTGAACACCTTCCAAAGATGTGATAAGGGTGATAGCATGTCAAAAAACTACAGAATCCCCCTTCTTGCTTACATTGACCTTCATTTCCTGGAGCCAGAGATTCATCTGTGCAGAGAAATAATTGAAAGGAAAAGATAATTTGGGAGAATATTCTGTAATTCCAGAAGGACTGGCATTCCACTAGGATTTCAACACACTTTTTGGGCCAAGTATTAAAATGACCACAATCGTACCTTCAATATCAAGTTAACTACTAGAAGGACTATCACCTAAAGCCCTGAGGCACAGGTATCCCTGGCCATTTGTGGGACAAAGGGATATTTTCCATCCTCCCTCTGTTCCTACAGAGGGAGCAGCTCTTCCATAAAGCCTTGGCTAGCTCATCCAGCCTGGGGTAGAGGGATCTGATGTCTCAGAATCACAAGCATCTAGTGATCCTCAAAAGATGCTAAGTATCTGTGGTTAGACTACAGATTTCCCCATCCATTTTTGGGGTGAGCAGGGTAGGCTGCATAGGCTGAGACTTCCACAATTGCAATGGGAGCTCATCCAGAGACACGTCGCAGAGCAGCAGCTAAATGCCCAGGGTGGACCCCAGAGCTCAATCTCTCCCTAGCCCACAGAAACAGCCAAGCTCTTATTCCTGGATGGCTCTTTCCACACCAGCCCCTCTACTCTTCAGAGGAAGGGGCATTGTGAGAGCATCCTTTGGTATATCCCATTGCATGACCTTCCACGCTGGAGCAAAGCCACAGAACCATTCTCTCCTTTTGAGCATCTCTAAAAAAATATGGTAACTTCCTGAGACATGGACGACCACGTTGATGGGCGCTCACATCTCACCCATCTCCCCTCTTCCACTCTCACCTGCAGCACCCTGGACCAACAAGAGGAAGAAGGGCAAGAGCAGGTGCAGGATCTTCATGGCTGACGCCTGGCCCAGGTCTTCACAGGGTTGCAGAAGGGAGACACCAAGACAACAAGGGCATGGGGGACCCCAGGTGGTGTAGAAGCCTGGGCACTGTGGTATACCAAACTGCAGATGTGTTATCCTGAACAAAAGAAGATGGCGTTGTCTGTAGCCTGTTCACAAGAACAATGGCTACCTATGCAACCTCATGAATAGCCAGCAAACAGTTCGGGAAGTTTCAGGCAAGGCAGTATCTAAACACATATATTTCAGTTATCTTCCTTATGCTTTCTCCCAAGGACAGACTGTAGATCTTACGTCTGGTGGTTCGTGCTGTTTTAAGTAAAAAAGCAGCTGGTGGTATTTACAGAATGCAGTCAGAAAACTTACCTTTGGAAGTACCTTGGGCCTCACCCGTGGAACACTTGCCTCTAAACCAGACCTAAATATGTTTCTAGGGAGACAGAATCAAAGGGATGGACTAGGTATGCTTTCATGTACGCTCATCAGATAAGGGTTATGTCCAGTGCCTGTGGTCCCTTGCTTCTGCATCCCCTTACCAAAGGTCAATGTAGAGGTTTGCATGCTTCGGAGATGCTTGTGCCGATGCTGAATACAAAAGCAATAGTAAACCTATGGCCACGAAATGATTCTGTGTGGCAGCTCCCCAGTTAGGAGAAAGAGGGGAGAAAAGTGTCTCCGTGGCCAGAAAGGACAGGAAAACATGATCTCTCAAATTAACTGAAGGCTGAAGGAATGGAAATTCTCTGTACTGCTGCATGTAAAGTGGCTCCTCCCTTTAAGTTATAGAGTTCCCATTTCCCCAGAATACAAGATCCTGGTGTCCCTCTTCAAACACCACAGAAACTTTCCAGTCTCTCCTGCAGTGGGGAAACCCTGGATCCAGCTTCAGCAGATTCCAAGCTCTAACGGAAAGGAATTCATATTTTCAGTTTATCTTTTTTCCCTAGAAAGCTCAGATGACATCATTAAGTGAACAGATATATTTAACAGTTTGCCATTTAGACGGTTCCACTAGGTTGGGACTTGAACAGAGGGACTGAATGAGTGGCCAACCTGAAAGAGACCCCATAGTTACTTGCCTGAGGAGGGAAGGTCTCGGTCTTCAGGAAGCAACAAACGCACCGGGAATCACTTGCTTCCAGATGCCTTTGGGGTCAGGGAATACCACTTTGCCCAAAACACCTTGGTTTTATACCATTGCTGGTGGGTGAGACATGCTTATTCCTATGGCCACATCTCCCCTTGGCCAATCAGAAAGTGACCCATCTGTGTGGGGATGACGGGGTTGCACCTCATCCCTCCTTGATGCAATGGGAGAGGCTGAGGTGCCTCCCGGGGGCCGTTGCAATCTTCACCGTTACCCTCCTGCAACACCTCTTGTGACACCCCGTGGCGCGCGAGCTGCAGTGGCTTGGCAGGAACTGCCTGGACTTTGCCTGGTATAGACAGCAGCAACCAGTCTCAAAAACACAGATAAGGTTTCCCTCCTTGTCATCTCCAATCTGACAAAATAATCAGCTAGCATGGGATGTACAAGAACGTGAGGGGTATTATAAGCCTTCTTACCTTTCAAAATTATAGGAAGGGCTTTATCTCTGATTTGAAGTTTCATCAGAAGTTTTGGAAATAACATATTGATTGCTGCATGCATTTATGAGCTGATATTCAAATGCACACATATATTAATATATCCTGTTCACTGCTTCCATGTAAGTCATATCATATCATGGGTAACAGAAAATATCATTTATCCATTGACCTTTCTCCTTTTCTTGCTGTTTATCCTCTATCTCTACTATATTAAACTCATGGGTTGACTCTCCACAACACCATCAGTCTTGTTCAAGATGTTCTGGGCGAAGGCGCCCATGGCACAGTGGAACAGCTTCGCGCTGCTGAGATAAAGGATGTTCATGGTGACCCTAAATGTTCAGTTAAATGATACGTGAACGAACATGAAGGAAACTATGTTGGAAAGCCAGTGGGAACTTGCTGTGCTGGATACAGGACCTGGACAGCAGGGTGTGAGGAAAGACCCTAGCTGATGTGGACACAGCTCTTGGGGTTGTACAGATCCCCACTTGTTCCTACAACCCTCCCACAGGAATTTATGTCACAGGCAACGGGGCTACTCTGAATCCAGCAGGGACCTTCAGCTTGAGGACAGAGATGCCCTGGGAGCAAATGCAGGCGTCAGCCCCGTGAATCTGGGAAGGGCTTCACAGCCAGTGGGGAAGCAGAAGGTAGGAAAGTCAGGGATGGAGTGCTGAGGGTGATTTGCCTCCTGGGAATAGAAGGGATTCAGAAAAAAAGCCAGGGTCACTAGCTGCTGACATACTCGCATGCGCATGGACACACACATGTATTTAACTATATAGAGCAGAGGTCTGCACTTGCAGAAAGGTTGAGGTCACTGGCTGTTGGTGGAGAACAGCACTGCAATGCCAGTTTGTCTGAGGCAGACAGAGAGGAGAAGACACCTTGCTTTGTCCCTGATGGACTACACTTCTGGACATTTCCAGGTTGTGGTCCATTGGAGACGTCACCTTTAGGAGGAGCTGGACAGCCGGTCTGGAAGACCTACTTCCTCCAAGGCCTGTAAAGGCCTCCTTGGGGACTGTCTGTGAGATCAGGCCCCTCCAGGAGGGATGTGGTAGGGACAGAGGCTGTGGGGCTGGTAGAGGGCTTGGTGCTGTGGAGCTGGCAGCAGGGAGGGAGCTGAGTGGGGACTTCTCTGCAATGCACAGCCCCACTGCACATGAGGGACATGGAGGGGTGGTGGGACCTCTGGGGCATCTGGGATGGGTTGGGTGGGCAGCCCTGGCCATGCCCACCCAAGAGACACACCACCCAGCACAACCCTGTGCATGAAGCCATGGCTGCCGGGGACAAGGGACACCTGTGACCGGCAGGACCAGGACAGGGCTCCCACTTCCCAGCAGGGAGCTTCCACACAGCAGCTCCATCACACCCACAGCAAACACCCTGGCCCAGCAGGCACTACCAGGATCGGTGTCCCCACATCACTACCAGGCAAGAGCATCCGCAGGGACAGCCATGGTGGTGACCCCCAGCATCCCCAGGAGCTTCTCCTGCCACCGACCCACCGCCAACCCCAGAGCCAGCAGACGTGGCACACCCTCCCTCACAACAGAACAGCCACACGTCCCACCCGCTGCAATGCCAAACTGCTCGTCTTTATTCAAGCCGGGAAAAGCAGCCTCTGCCCCAACGACACCAGGCCCGTGATGGGATGTCTCCAGCCCATGAGCACCCGGGCACCCAGCAGGAGCAGCGCTTCCACTCCTGCTGTCACACCACCTGGGGACGGCAGAGGCAGGGAAGGGAGAGGACATCAGCAGATGGTTCCAGGAACTAGAAGCGACGGGGACATCCTGCTTGCAGAGTTCAGATTCTCAACCCCAGGCACTGTATGAATACATCAGACGAGCACATCACCTGTTGTAACTTACTTTTCCCTCCCTCCCACTCTCTCCCACCTCCCCTGCAATGACAAGCAAGTCTATGGTGCAAGAGAATCAGGCTCAACGGAAGTGAGGTTCCGTTCTCATTGAAGACAGTTTGGACCTGTGTTATCTTAGTGTTGGCAGCCCTGACTCCACGTCTCTCCAATTGTCGCAAAACCAGGATCATGTCCTTGATACTGTCCAAGGACAGTGAATGCTTTACTCTTGGCTAGCTTGGGAGAGCCCTCTGCAAAGCCTGGGTGGGTCTCATGGGACTGAAGGAGAGTTGGGAGGTGCTGGCTGACCTTGGGCCCTTCAGCCACACTCAGAGCAGCTCCAAGCACCTTTCCTTTCCTCCCCTGGCCTCTGCCTTGGAGCGCGTAGAGCACTGAACCGTCAGCCAGTCATGGGCACTTCAGCACAACAGCAACTCTTTCTGCCATCACAGCAGCATTTCTGTTTCCAAAACTTACTTTTTGCAGCAAAAGAAGAACCTTGAACATTTTCCACTGACGACAAAGGGGAAAGAGCACTTCAGAAATCCACAGTAGCCGTTTTGTCGATGACATTCTTCCTTATTTCCTGGGTGCACGGTGGATCCTGCATGGTGAAAGAGGTCAAAGAAAGTGAGTTAAGGAGAACTGTTAAAAATGTGCATGGTTCCAGAGGGGCTGATGCTACCCCTGGACCTCAGGCTCCCACGTGCACCGAGCACCAAACCCAACATCTTTAGCTCTCCAGTAGGAGGTTATTTTTTCTGCGGCAGGGAGTGTGCGCGCATGGGGAAAGTCATAGGGAAAGACCAGAGTGAGGTCCAGGAAGTGCCATGCTGGCTCCTCAGCTGCCCAGACCTTCATCAGAACCAATCCCTCCCAAATGTTATCTGTATCTGACAAAGGTGGTCACTTCCCAGGACATGGAGGACCCCACTGATGGGGGCTCACGCCTCACCCCATCTCCCCTCTTCCACTCTCACCTGCAGCACCCTGGACCAAGAGGAGGAAGAAGGGCAAGAGCAGGTACAGGATCCGCATGGCTGATGCCTATCCCAGGTCTTCACAGGGCTGCAGAGAGATCACATCACGACAGCAAAGAAAAGACATAGACAAGCCTGGGCACACATGGTGAGCCACAAACCAGAAGCTCAATCTCCAACAAGAAGAGATAATAATGATTCTTAGCATTGCGATTTCACAGGTATCCTGGGAGCATTTCAGGAAGCACCAGCCTGTTGGACTATCTGGAGTTTATTTCATTGTCTTCTTCACAGGTCCTCCTTGTGTAGTCCTTAAAACAGGGACTGGAGGATTCATGCCTAGTTGTTGCCATTTTACTCAAAGCAACATCCACTAAAACTGGGATTGTAAGGAAAGAAAAATTAATTTACAAGTTATAGTCTCTCAGAACTTTTGCAGAGCATGTGTCTGTCCCCTGAGCAGAATTTTCCAGAGAGACAGGATGAAGGGGTGACACAAGACACACTTCCCAGCAAGAGTCAGCAGGCCAGGTTTACCACTAAGGCATGTGGTCTCTCCCTTCTGCCTCTTCTTAATTGAATGCCAGAACAGAGAAGGTTTGAACATCTGGAGATGCTTGTGCCAACACTCAGTGCCATGCCAATAGCCAAACCAGGATCAAGAATTCTGGGAAATGCATGTGCCTGGAGAAGCCGTGCTATATGAAGGGTTAGCCAGTGCTCTCCGTCATATCAGCTGGTCCAAAGCTAGCTGCCCAAAACAGCCTGCCCAATCCCCTCTGCTTCCCTGGGCTCAGGAAATTCCTCCCAGCTTGGCTTGGGAGGGCCCATCTTCAACTCAGGATTATTCCCCGGCTTCCCAGCAAAGACACTCCCCAGCCTCACGATTCCTGCCCCTGCCCCATGCAGCACCAACCCAGGGAGAAGCGAGAGGGCATGAAAGGGATGGAAACACAAATCAAGCTTTTGGGTAAACCGAAAGCCTGAAAGGATGGAAAATCTCCGTACTGCTGTGGGAAAAGTATCTGCTTACTTTGCTGAGGAAAGTCCCCATTCTCCCAGAACAGAAGATCTCGGGGTCCCTCCTCCAGCATCAAGGCACCTTTCCAGTCTCTCCTGTACTTAGGAAAATCTGGTTCCATCTTCCACATATTCTGGGCTCTTAAAACTCATACGAAGGTTTTTATTCTCTTTCCCAGGCATCTCTGATGCTTGTTTAAACTCAGAGACGCTTCCAACATTTTGTCATTCATACGGCTCCAGGAAGAGGGATTTGCACAGAGAGGCTGAATGGGAGGCCAGCCTGGAAGAGGCTCCACAGTCACCTACCTGAAGAAGGTGTTGGTTCAGAGTGCACCAAGGCAGCAACAGGCTGTAACAATCCGACCAGGGATCACTTGCAGCCAGAAGCCTGAGGATCAGGGAGTATCCCTTTGCCCAAAACACCCTGGTTTTACACTATTGCCAGTGGGTGGGACGTGCGCTTGTTCCCACAAGCTGCATCTCCCCTTGGCCAATCAGCAAGTGACCCATCTGCATGGGGATGGTGGGCTTGCACCTCGTCCCCCCCTGCTGTAGCGGGAGAGGCTGAGGTGCCTCCCGGGGGCTGTTGCAATCTTCACCGTTATCCTCATGCAACACCTCTTGTGACACGCCGCGGCACAGCGGGCACACAGGCTGCGGTGGCTTGCTGAAGAACCTTTGGGATGGACAAAGGAACCGGTTGGTGCAGACAGCAGCACCAGCGCAGTCCCAGAAGAAGGGAGTCCTTCTTTGTCTCTTCTCATCCGATCGAATAATTGGCTAGCATCGGTTGTGCAAGAACATGCAGAATATTGAAAATCCTCCCACCTCTAGACACTGCAAGAACACCTTCTTCTGGGACAGGATGTCTGTGCACCTGGCATGTCAAAGGTGATGAGCATGACACCGTCTCTCTAGTGGCTGTTCAGACACACGTTCAGGTCTCTTAACCAGGTCATCCAACAAATCTACATCTCCTCTTAAAGCCATCCAAGGTGAAGGAATAGAAGATGGATGTAGCCATCATTTGTGAAGCCAATGCGTTTGATGCTGTTCATGCAACTGAGAGGAGTGGCAGTCCTTATTGAACAGGAGGGGGCTGTGCTGCGTGCCCGACTGGGCAACTGCCTCTCAAGGTGTTTGGAAGAGCAGTCTGGTCCCCCCAACTCCAAGGGGTTACCTGCTGGAGATTTTGACAGTGGAGCCTGGCCTCTTGGCCTTTTCTCCTTGCACACCACTGAGATTTCAAGTCACGGTGGCAAAATAAAAATCACAAAAAAGGTGATGCCTTCTGCATGCTTAGCAGAAGCACAGGGCCCACCTGCCCAGAAGACTGATCTTGGGTTTTACTGGGAGAACCTCTTGAAGAGAAGCAGAAAAATTTCTGGTTTGTGGTAGGGCAGCAGCTTGGTGCTGGTTTCTGATGAGCAGGGATGGAGTGTCTGGGGGTGCGTGTGTCCCAAGAGGTGTCCAGCAAACCACAGCACTGAATGGTCCTTACGCAAGGCAGGGTGACACAAGACCCAGGGCTGGACGCCTGGGAATCCTTCTCAGAGGTGTCAGAAGAGGAAAGTGATACTTCCTTTTCTCTGGTGGGGGGAGAAGCAGGAAAAGCAGCTTTTGGGCTGGACGTTTTGAGGTACCAGTGACTCCAGCCTGTCCCCTGTACTGTCCTCCTCCTGATGCTCCAGGGAGCAGCGGGTAAGACGTGAATGAATGAAGTGTGTGGAAAGACGGAGAATTTATCTGATACTACATTGAAGCTGCCCAGTAGGTAATGAGGTTTCCCTGTAGACATAGTGCAGATGAAAGAAGACAGAAGCCAGACCTTTTGCTGCAGATATTTATTTCTCCTCCATCGAGATCATGAGTGACGTGTGACTCTTCCTGGCTGCTGTAGCATACCCCCTGGGGTCTCTCACATCCCATTTCTTTAAGGAAAGGCTCCTGCTGCAGGTTCTGCAGCTGGGACCGGAGCTGGGACCTTGGAACAAAGCTCTCATGCTCCAGGGATGAGGTTTTGCCACCATGTCCATACCTGCTGGCACATGTCTTTCTGAGTGAGCAGCACTGGGCACAGCAGCCCTGCTGGAGAGGACGAGGAGGGAGGAAGGACTCCACCCTCGGAGTCCTCTCTTATGCCAGGAGGGAGCCAGCAGACATGTTGAAAAGCCTCTCCCAGACACCGCTGCAGGATGGCAGTGAATGTCTCCCATTCAAGTGCCATCAACATCACCCTGATTTCCATTGGAAAATTTGCCTTGGCTGCTGGAGAGAGGGGAGAATATGCAGCCCAGGGACATGGGGCCATCCTTGGGTTGACATCACTGCACAGCCCAGCCTGGGAGCTGCTCCTGGAGCTGGAGCGACCCGGCACGCTCCAGCCCAGCCACCATCTGCAGAGAGTGCAGGGGCCCTTCCTGAGCTCCAGCTAGTCCCATATTTGCCCAGCCAATACTGAGATTGACAGTGAATCTCCAGTGTGTGCACGGATACATAGACAAACACAAATGTGCATTCTGACCCTTCCAGTTGGAGCAATGTCCTGGTCCATTTGGGTACAGGCGTCTCCTCTATAGCATCCAAGGAGACTCCTGTCCCACCGAGCAGCAGGACGGTACTTCCCTTGAGCTCATTGTCACTAGGACTGAGCACTCATCACAAGAAAGGACTGTTACCCACCACAAAAGGAGACTGACATGGAAGGAGGGTCCTGGAAAAAGAAAGAAGTTTGGGTCTATGAAAACCAGGACAAGTCTCCTGCTCCCCAGGGTAGAGCAGAGCAGCTCCGTCACACCCACAGCAAACACCCTGGCCCAGCAGGCACTACCAGGATCGGTGTCCCCGCACCACTGCCAGGCAAGAGCATCCGCAGGGACAGCCATGGTGGTGACCCCCAGCATCCCCAGGAGCTTCTCCTGCCACCGACCCACCGCCAACCCCAGAGCCAGCAGACGTGGCACACCCTCCCTCACAACAGAACAGCCACACGTCCCACCCGCTGCAATGCCAAACTGCTCGTCTTTATTCAAGCCGGGAAAAGCAGCCTCTGCCCCAACGACACCAGGCCCGTGATGGGATGTCTCCAGCCCATGAGCACCCGGGCACCCAGCAGGAGCAGCGCTTCCACTCCTGCTGTCACACCACCTGGGGACGGCAGAGGCAGGGAAGGGAGAGGACATCAGCAGATGGTTCCAGGAACTAGAAGCGACGGGGACATCCTGCTTGCAGAGTTCAGATTCTCAACCCCAGACACTGTATGAAGACATCAGACGAGCATGTCACCCGTTGTAACTTACTTTTCCCTCCCTCCCACTCTCTCCCACCTCCCCTGCAATGACAAGCAAGTCTATGGTGCAAGAGAATCAGGCTCAACGGAAGTGAGGTTCCGTTCTCATTGAAGACAGTTTGGACCTGTGTTATCTTAGTGTTGGCAGCCCTGACTCCACGTCTCTCCAATTGTCGCAAAACCAGGATCATGTCCTTGATACTGTCCAAGGACAGTGAATGCTTTACTCTTGGCTAGCTTGGGAGAGCCCTCTGCAGAGCCTGGGTGGGTCTCATGGGACTGAAGGAGAGTTGGGAGGTGCTGGCTGACCTTGGGCTCCTTCCATCCCACAGCAGGCAGGTCCAAACCCACAAGGGCTTTGCCCTTCCTGCTTGGGCCTCCCTCACAAAACATAAATGCAGGAGAGGATGTACCAGGCGTTGGCTGGAAAGAAATATTCTGTGGTAGAAAGGTATTTCTGTGGACAAAGGAGGAAACTCTTTCTTCAGTCAGGAATATTAACCTTACCTTTTGCAGCACTGTTGAAACCTTGAACACTTTCCAATAGCTACTGCAGGGTAGCGGCAGCGCCCAAAAGTGCAGAATCCCCGTCTTCGTGTGCATCCGAACGAGCTTCTTGTTTCCATGGGGAATGCTACATACAAAACAATTAAATGGATAATATGGTATAGCAGTGTGCGGTGGCAGAAAGGCTGACACTCCTCGTGCCTTTCAGGCCGATATATGGGCTCCACTTCAGCCTCATCATAGACACATGTTCAGTGGGTACGTGTCTCACCTGGAAGGACTCTTTCACTCTCAAGCGGGTGCACACAAGAACAGACAGTGGAACAGACCAGCATGAGGTTGAAGAAAAGCCATGCTGGCTCTCCAGCTGCATGTCCACTGCTGCCTGGACTAGCAGAGCTGGCAAGCAGGGCACTCCCCGCAGCCCATGTCCCTGTCCTGGCTGCACCCTGCCTTGGAGTGACCTCTGATAGAAAGTCCTTGCCCAGCCCTTGCAGGGAACATGCCTTGGGGCAATGAGGTTTGGGGACACTCAGCTGAGACACCACTAGATGAGAAGGGACCGCTTTGAGCCCCGGGCAACCCACTGAGCCAACAACCCCCTGGAGCTCTCCCATCCCTGCACAGGGCAAAAGACCCTCTAGAGACACCCAAAGAGGAACAGCTGGGTGCAGGGTTGGAGCCTGAAACCAAACCTCTTCCTGACCCACAGAAGAAGCCACGCTTCTGTTTCCTGGGGCTCCCTCCACCCTCAGTCCATGTCCTCCTGGAAGAGCACTCAGAAAACACCTTCTCCTCAATCTCCCCTAACCATTGCATCACTCCAACTAATGTGGTCACTTTGTGGGACATGGAGGAACCCACTGATGGGCGCTCATACGTCACCTGCCTCCCGTCTTCCCCTCTCACCTGCAGAACCCTGGATCAACAGGAGGAAGAAGGAGAAGAGCAGGTACAGGATCTTCATGGCTTACGCCCGTCCCAGGTCTTCACGGGGCTGCAGAGGGGGACATCAAGGCAATAAGGACATGGAGGACCCCAGGTGGTGCAGAAGCCTGGGCACCCTGGTATACCAAACCGCAGAGGGGCTATCTCCAACTAAAGCAGATGATGTTTCCCCTACCTTTCACTTAACAACAATTCTTATGTCTGTACCATGCTGCACATCTTGGGAATATTCTTCTTTCCTAGGCATCTCTGATGGCTTAATGATACGCATGGATACTTCCAGCATTTTGTCATTTAGATGAGTCTAGGGTGGTGGGGCTCACACAGGGAAGCTGAATGGGCATTTTTCCAGAAAGAGGCCCAGCATTTACCTACCTGATGAAGGTCTTGGTGTTCAGGCAGTAACAACCCCAACAGGAATCGCTGGTATCCAGATGCCCTTGGGTCCAAGGCGTACTGTTTTGGCCAAAACACCTGGGTTTTATACCATTGCTGGTGGGCGGGATGTGCACTTATTCCTACTGACACATCCCTCTTTGGCCTATCAGAAAGCGACCTATCTGTGTGGGGATGATGGGGTTGCACCTGATCCCTCTTTGAAGCAATGGGAGAGGCTGAGGTGCCTCCCGGGGGCTGTTGCAATCTTCACCGTTATCCTCATGCAACACCTCTTGTGACACCCCACAAGGGGCATGCGAGCTGCTGTGGCTTGGCATGAACTGCCTGGAACGGACAAAGCAGCCTGGTTGCTGTAGACACCAGTCCAGGGCCAGCAGAGCCAAGGGCCGCTGGTTACGGTGCGGAGAGGGCTTTCAGCCCATACTGCAGGGAGGCCATGGCTGGGGCCAAGCCCCTGCCCAGGGAAGTTGCTTTGAGCTGGGGATCTTGTACTGGACCCCACCAGAGCTGTAGCTTGGCCCTGGTCACCCATACCTCATCCTTGACCCACAACTTACGTCCCCACCTAGTCTTGGCCCATGCCCATGGAGTTGGCCAATGCCCTGGGCTGAGGCTGCTCCCAGCCCCACTGCCCTGTTATTCCCCACGGTGACTGCCCAATGGCAATGCAGGTGTCCCCCCGATGGCCTTCCTGAGCTAAGCATCATTAGTCTGCCCCAAGGCTTGCCTGCAGTGCTGACCCACAACCTGGCTCTTGGCTCCCAATTGACCCCCCTCAGCTCAGCCCCAGGTCTTGAACCTACACACAGAGCACTGACCCCCGATTCAGTCCCAAGCTCCTGAGTGGCCCCCTGGTCCAGCCACCAGTCCCTATTTCTTCAGGGGCAGGATGACTTCCCCCCACCCCCCAGATACCCCTGGACCCCACTACGCCTCTCTGGTGCTGTGCACCGCAGCTGGGGATGGACCCAAGGCCGTCACTGAAGCATGTCCTGTGAAACAGCCCCACAGGGACTCCTTACTCAGCTTAAGACCCAGTGGACAACCAGCAGGCACCCACTGAAGTTAGGGGGTTCATAGCTACCTCCCCCATCTCTGACCCTGGATGTGGGGTGTGGAGATGCCCTTGCTGAGAGGAGAGGCTGGTGTTGGGGTTCCTGTGGGTCCTCCCACATACCGGGGGGATGGTGCTGTGGCTCGGGGCCGACTTGGAGAGAGGGTAGGTGAGGTGTGGGGGGGTGTCTGTGCCTATCAGGAATTCACCCCGTCTTCTCTGCCCTTCCCCGCACGTGGAGAAAAGAGACGCGCACCCACACGCTGCTCCCCGGGAAAAAACACACACACACCTCAGCAGCGGGAATGCAAACCACCACCTTGTATTGAGGACAGGGGGTAAGGGATTCCCATGGGACTGTCGTCCAGCTGTCCGGGATTGCCACCGCTCCCAGCAGTGTTTAGTGCCTCCACGCAGCATCATCCTGACCATGCTGCCAGGGTGTGGAGTGGTCTCAGAGGACTGCTCAGAGATAGGTGCCAGGATCCCAGGAGGCCATCAGGGATACCATCGCCTGCAGGAGGAAAGTTCTAGCAGTGCCCGTCCCAACCAGGGCAGCAGTGAGGTCTCAGAGGTGTCCCCGTGCCCTTGGTCTGCTTATTCTCCCCTCTTTCTCCAACAACCTCACCTCCAGCCCCAACAGGCAGCAACCCCAGCCCTTTGAGCAGCCCTGAACCTACGTCCGACAGCAGAAGTCTTGCTCAGAGCAGATGCCAACGCGACCGATCCCCGGAGGGCACGACCCATGAGAGCAGAAGCCCCCGCGGCGCTCACAGTCCTGGGGCGATCCTCGAATGCGGGACAGCCCTGTGGAGTACAGAAAGAGGAGACCTCCAGCATGGCCCTGCCAAGATGCTGAGCGCAGCCCCTGGCCCCTGTGTGGCCAGCATTAGCCCACCCCTGACTGTCCCCTGCCAAAAATGCCCAGGCAGGCACCTGCAGCAGAAATTAAGGCGATGTTTATGGCACTTGGATGGGAGACATTCCCTAACATCCCTCAGCAGCCTCTGGGAGAGGCTCTCCAAGACATCTACTGCTCCCTCCTGGCACGAGGGAGGACTCCGAGGGTTGAAGTAGGAGCTGCCTTCCTCCCTCCTCTTCCTCTCCAGCAGGGCTGCTGTGCCCAGTGGTGCTGACTCAGAAAGGCAAGGGCCCAGGAGGTACGGAGAAGGTAGCAAATCCTCATCTGTGGAGCGCAAGAGCTTTGTTACAAGGTCCCAGCTTTTGTACCAGCTGCAGAACCTTCAGCAGGAGCCTTTTCTCAAAGGTATGGGGTATGAGGGACCCCAGGGGGGATGCCACAGAAACCAGAAGTCACGTGTGAGTCATCATCTCAGCTGGCAAATCCTCCCTACAAAATATTGACAAATCCTCCACCTTCCCCCATGTATTTCTTACCTGCTGCTCCCTGGAGCATCAGGAGGAGGAGGGCACAAAGGAGAGGCAGGATCCGCATGGCTGGGCGTCACCGGCAGAGTCACAGCTCCGGGGAGAAGAGAAATTAGGCAGAGATGAACAAGAGGGTCCCTGCCTGCGTGTTGTGTAGCACTTGCACAGGGACAGGGCTAAGGAGAGGGGACAGCCCGTCCGGGAGGAGATGTGACCAGTCACCAGTGGGATGACACTCTCGACAGCCAGCAGGTAGGAGCCTCCTGCAGCTTCTCGGCTCCGCACAGCAGCAGCAGCAGTTTGGTCCCAGCCAGCCAGTCTCTCCACGTGGCAAAGTGTCCCTTGGAATGGTCAACACCTCAAAATGTCCAGCCCAAAAGCTCCTTTTCCTGCTTCCCCCCCCCGGCCAGAGAAAAAGAAGCATTGTTTTCCTCTTCTGACACCTCTGAGGATTCCCAGGCCTCCAGCCCAGGGTCTTGTGTCATCTCAACTTGCGTAAGGGCCGGTCAGTGCCGTGGTTTGCTGGACACGTCTTGGGACACACTGCATCCCTGTTCATTAGACCTTGGCAAGCAATCTGCTTTCACAACACAAAGGAGCTCTGTATCCTTCCCCCCGAGTGAAGCGTGCTCTCTATGCTTCACTTGAAAATAACTGGGAAGACGCCACACGGGATGACATCCAACTGGCAGCCCCATGAATGACAAGCTTTCTTTGTTGTGTTAAGAGTTTGCTGTATGTAACCCTTTATTGGTACTCAACGTACTGATGGTGCCGTCTTCGTGTACTTTTTCAGCCTTGTTGCACATCCATCAAGCATACGCATATGTACGTGTGTGTGTATATATATAAAAAACATACTCATATATAATGTATATTTGTTGAGTAGTCACATGAATATTCCTTTTATCCCAATGTCTCATCATTTTTCATTGCTCTTTCCTGCCTCAGTTTCTCTCCCCAGCAAGGGAAATTGCACAGAGTACTTGCAGGTCTGTGTCTGGGGAGATCTCTTGACAGCCAGCACTCCTCTGCCATGGTGGCCAGGAGCAGGGCACTCAAGACAGCTTCTCATCTCCTCCAACCACCCCAAAACTGAGCTAGCGCATGTGTTGAAGAGCAACAACACAGAGATGGAGTTAATTGACACCTTAATGAAGCTTGACCACCAGATGCAGCTGCTCCTAGCCCATCTCCTCCTGCAGCTCTGGTGCCACGAGAGTTTGGCAGACATAAAAAAACCCAGGGGCCAAGGCCTTTTCCCTTTTTCTGGCTGTAGCTGTAGGATCAGCTTGCCACCAAGGCAAGTGACGGTCCTTGCCTGTCTGGAGAGGGCTTCATGCCTGAGTTTTGGGTTGCCTCTTCTGATGTTTGGAAGAGTACTCATGATCCTCCCAGCTACCAGGGCCTGGGGGTTTCAGCAGTGGAGGCCGGCAGTTGGGCTTTTCTTTCTCCCACCTTGTCAAGATGCCAAGTGCCTGTCTAATCCACCCACTGCAGAAATGGTGGAAGACAGCCCCTGCGCGTTTGGAAGAAGCAGAGGAGCCATGGACCCAGCAGGTTAGTCCAGGACCTTGCAGGGAGGCAGATGTCCACTTGCAGGGACTCACCTGTGACACAAGGCTGGGAGCCGCAGAGGGTCCAGGAGGAGGCCACCAGTCATTGTTTTTCCAAAGTACCATCCTGCTTAGCAAAGCAGATTGCCAACGCCTGCTGCTGTGTGCACGGGGACTAAGGTGACACACCTGAACCACGAGCACTTGTCAACACATACCAGGGGCAGGACTCAGCTGGCCACATGCGGATTTTCACAGTGATGAAGCAGTTGGGCTGAGCTCTTCACCTCCCACACTTTCTGCAGCAGATGGAGCACAGGTCACATCACCCTCATGGTGATGTCCAAAACAGGCCTGGCAAACCCCACTTAAAAAGCTGTTTCTCTGCCATGGTCTGTAAAGGGAACTTAGCATGACCAGCTCTGATACAGATGTTGGTATCATTGTCATCTAATGTTAAGTACAGATGAAACTACTCCAGATGACAGTGGCTTCTCTGTATAGCCTTCCCATCTCTTCACCAGTCCCTCCTGAAAAAAGAAAACTCCTAATTGCACAGCCCACTTCCAAGGAAACCTTATTTCTGTGCACTGTGATTACAAGAAGGACACTGAAAGTTGGTCACCTCCCATGGTATTTGGGACTCGTGCAAACCAACACTAAACCAGCCGGTTCCTGAGGTCAGCCACCTCAGTCTTTCTCCTGGGTAGTTGCATCCAAGCTGTTTATGGGGACTGGTCCTGCCCCATACACACCCAAACCTTCCCTGAACACTTGTGTGTGCTCACCTTGAGGTCAGGCTGAGCTCACAACTCCATGTCCTGCTCCACATTCATCATCTCTATGATGGATGTCAGTCCACACTGAGTAGCTGTGACTGAGCAAAAATACCGTGGAAAAGAGAGACCTGGACAATGCTGATAGCGCTGCTGTGCCTCCAGTGAGGTGCTGGGAGCATTTATCTTTTCCAGTGAAGCTTCACATGCAAAGAGGGCTGCTAGGGCACTGGGGTGAGCAGATCTCCTATTCTTCATGCCTTTGTGCCATGAAACAATGTCCTCTCTCAGACCTGAGCAGAGAGAGAGGGGCTGTGCTAAAAGAATGACAGTGGTACCTATTGGGGGATGTAGTAGAGTCCTAGTGGTACAAACTGTGATTTCGCGTGACCAGCCATTCCACCGAGGGCTTGATGTGTATCTGAAATGAGCTTTAGGTGCTGCACACCCTTGCATTTTAACGTGGCCTGTCCCACTCCACCAGCTCTGCTTCTATCCATCTAGTATCTTCTATTCCATCCTTGGCAGCATCTCTACCTCCTGGGAAGAGCCGTGATATGAATTCAGACGTGCCCAGAGTGCTGGGGAGATGGAACTGGGGTGAGAAGCAGGGAGGAGACGTGCAGCATGGATCCAAAGGAGTGAGGTTTCAGCCTGTGTTTCACCCTAAGCTGGCTCTCGAAGCCATTCCCCAGCCATAAACGCAAGGGCAGCTATTTGTGGCGGTGAGTTAAAAGCTTGATGATACGGTATTCTGCGCGGTGCTGGCTACAGACACTGGACCGTCTCCAGACCTGAATCTAAAATAACAAGGGCTGAACCCTCCCTGCAAAGTCCTCAGTCCTTGAGCAAAACATCTTGTGCCATTCCAGTTTGTGAAAGAAACACTCACCTACTGCGGATTGCGCAAAACTTCTTGGGACATAAACTGTAAATTGCTGGTTTGGTTCCACTCGGCAACTTCCTCAGGTCTCCATCCAGGGGAATCCCTGCGAGGTGGCCGTTGGCCCAGTTTCCTGCCCTTCACAAGGCTGTGGTTTCAATGGTGACAGAGTCACTTGCAGAAACATCTGCTGTGAAGGGAGGCCAAACGCTGTGCAACAAATGGCAAGCTCGGGGTTTGGAGTCAGTCCTTTGCATGTAGGCACCTGTGTTGGTTGTTTCCCTTAAAAAGCCAACCGTTACTGCTCCTGCCTCTGCTGACCATCTATGAGTGCTGCCCTTCACGCAGGCCATGGGAGAGCTGAGGTCAGTTCCCACTGTATTTCAGAGATTCATATATTCCCTTTATCCCCAAAGATGTGCCCTAAGAGCAGCTAGCCCAGCATGGCCGTGTTTCTTATTAAATTCCCTCCGCTTGTGGAGAAGGGTGGCTACATCCAGGCTGATGTTTCAGAAAGATCCTTGGTCTGTGCTAAGCCCCAGGGTTATTTTGGCACAGGGCACATTGTCCTGGGATCAGTCCCTGGCAACAGCTGGGCAGGGCTCATAGAATCATAGAATGGTTTAGGTTGGAAGGGACCTTAAAGGTCATCTAGTTCCAACCCCCCTGCCATGGGCAGGGACACCTCCCACTAGACCAGGTTGCTCAAAGCCCCGTCCAACCTGGCCTTGAACACCTCCAGGGATGGGACAGCCACAGCTTCCCTGGGCAATCTGTGCCACTGTCCCACCACCCTCATAGTGAAAAATGTCTTCCTAATATCTATTCTAAATCTACACTCTCTGAGTTTGAAGCCATTACCCCCTGTCCTATCACTACATGCCCTTGTAAAAAGTCCCTCTCCAGCTTTCTTGTAGGCCCCCTTCAGATACTGGAAGGCTGCAATAAGGTCTTCCCGGAGCCTTCTCTTCTCCAGGCTGAACAACCCCAACTCTCTCAGCCTGTCCTCGTAGCAGAGGGGCTCCAGCCCTCTGATCATCTTCGTGGCCTCCTCTGGACCTGCTCCAACAGGAGACAGCACGAGCACAGGACAGTTGTGGACAGGCTGAAGTTGCCCTGGTTGGGAGGCTGAGTTTGGCTGCACACGTAGGAACTCTGCCCTGCTACCTGGTCTCAGGGTAGAAAACTACCTCCTGCTTGCAGCCACCCAATGCTAGCCTGAAGGCTGATTTGTCTGCACGAGGTTGCTCCTGACCATGTCAGAGCAGCTGCAGAGGCAGGAGATCACTGAGCAACCTGCACCTTCTCAGTTTTCTATTAGGGTTCAGGGCAGGACAGGAGAAACCTCTTGCAAGAGGAGTGCTTGAAGTAGCAGGAGTGTTGGCCTTTCCCATGTCTTGTCTAATTGTCTCAAGCAATGTTGTAGGTCTAACTCAGATCTCCTGATTTGCTACTGCAGCTGATATGAATTTTGCAGATTTACTCCAAATTTATGTCAGTCAAAATACCCTAGGGTAAAACCAGGTTTCAAATCTTAAGAGGGGGTCACCTGCCTCCTTTTGTTCTCCTCAGTGTCTCCTTCTTAGTTCCCGTAACAAAACAGGATGCTGTTCCCACATCTGAAAACTCTAGATCAGGAGGTGGGAAAGTTTTCAGAGCAGAGGTGCTATGAAGCATCACGCTGGAGAAGAATTTCATGCTCCCTATGGAAACGGTGACTGACCCCAGCTTTGGTCATGGCAGAGGATTCCTGGCAGGCATGGGTGGAGAACATGTCAGCACTCATTCGATCAGCAGCCCAAGACGGGAAAATATTTTGGTGAAGTAAGCATTCCTGGTAGGTTTAACCTGATTTCAGAATTCTTGTTCAAACTTCTAAAGGGAAATAACACTTCCAGAGAAAAGAATGACAACACCACACACAGCAGCCATACAGCCTCCCCAGATCTTCTATTTATTGAAAGAAGAATGACAAATCCTTGATGATTAGTACAATGGTTCCCTGAATCCAATGGTGTGAGAAGCAATCATCCCCAGATCCCTGGAGATCCTGGGCGACTAACCACACTACAACCTACACAAAGGAAAGAATATTTCAGGGTTTTCAGGCTTACGTTGATGGGAAAATCCCACCACACAGAACTTAACTGAAAATTTAGAGAGTCACCTTTGCCCCAGTTAAATCCTAAACTTACCATTTACAGCAAGAATGACCCGAACGACACACCCCCAGATAAGTATTGCCACGAGGGCATATCCCAGGGGTGCAGAAAGTCCCACGATATCCACATCTCATAAAAGGTCTTGGAGGTCGTGCAAAGCCTATGCCATAAAAATAAAAATAAATAAATAAATAAATAAATAAAGCAAGCAGGAAACAGTTATTTCTGGCAGGGTTTTGCATTTTGCTACATTCCTGGTCACTGACACCATGCCATACTGGTGCCCAAATTCATGACAGTTCTAATGCAACCCTCAGAGGAGGAGGTCTATGGGCAGATCAATCAAGCAAATGCTCTGCTTCCTTCTTCAGATGTAAGAACTGTGTCTCCAAGCCCAGGACTCCCTTAGGAACTCGGATTTCATGGATAGACACCAGACACCTGATAGAAAACAATAATGTGGACACTTAACAGCTCTTAAAGTCTGATAGGTCACAATTAAGGCGAGATGCACCAGCTCAGCTGGGAGGCTGCCACTTCTGGAGGCAGAAAGATGAGCATTTCTGTGCATCCAGATTTCCACAGATTTGGCCTATTTCCCTCCCTATAAATTCCACCCAGGCCTAAAAACAGGTCCTGGTGTCTAGCAGCCCATATAGATGGCCACCATACGTGGCTAAACTCAATAATGCATGCAGAATGACCGCTTCCATGTTAGGAAATACGGCACGCCAGGCATTGCCCTTTGGGTCTGAGGCCAAGCAGCGTGGCATTGCTCTTATCCCCACGGATAAACTTTCTTCCCCATTAAAACGGCATATCCATGTTCAAACTGCCTTTTGGGAATGGCCACCAGCCTGTGCTATTCCCAGAACAGGTTTTATCCATGAAAGTGCTAGTTGTCAGGGGTCAAAATTACCCGAGGGAGCAGACTACCAATTAGGCAGCATGTTGCCTGGCTCTGTTTGGTTGACTGACGGAGACGTAGCCTGGCAGGCTGATGCCTTCTGGATGCACCTGATTGACTGTACATGAACCAATTAATTCCAGTTTCCCAGCTCAGCCATGCAACCGCACTAAGTCCAGGATATCCAGAAAGCGGAGAGCTTGTTTCAGCAAAGAGACAGAATCACAGAATCACAAAATCACAGGGTTTGGAAGGGACCTCTGGAGATCATCTAGTCCAGCCCCCCTGCCAGAGCAGGGTCACCTACAGCAGGTTGCACAGGATGGCATCCAGGCGGGTTTGGAATGTCTCCAGAGTGGGAGACTCCACCACCTCTCTGGGCAGCCTCTGCCAGTGCTCTGCCACCCTCAAAGCAAAGAAGTTCCTCCTCATGTTCAGATGGAACTTCCTACGTTCAAGTTTGTGCCCATTACATCTTGTCCTATCACTGGGCACCACTGCAAAAAGACTGGTGCCATCCTCCCCGTGGATATTACACACATGCAGTAGATCCAGCCCACCCCCGGTGTGTTAGATTCACAGCGTGTGAGCGGTGTGGTGCATGCACGTATAGCAGTACCCAGAAAATCCCAGGGCAGCAATAAAGGAGTGCTGGGAATGGTGGACAAAACACTTCTGGTCCCAAACTATCTGTCTGTGGGACATTGCAGAGATGATTGCGAGCAGTCTCAGCTCTCAGAAAGACTTTCTTCCAGATAAATTTCTTGCTTTGCCATACCCAGAAGGTAGGTCCTACTGAAAACAGTCCAAATGTCCACAATGTGTGTCTGTACATTAAATGAGGACGTGAAACAACCTTTGTGATCCAGACCAAAGGAACACTTTGCCCAGTGTCCTGTCTATGAGAACAGGCATAAATAGAGGCCCAGGTGAGAACAAGGTCAGGCAGGTATATATGACATTTCTCCCAGGGTCCTGGTCTTCTGCAGTTCATCACAGTCTTTTCCCATCCTTACTCCCCAGAGGGCACTTCCCATCCTGTTCCCACAGAGATCAACCCCAAACCTCCGCTGGCACTTGTTTGTGCACACAGTGCCCCGCGCTATAATTGTGCCATTTCCAGGGATGGTGTTTAAACACAGTTCCCTTTTCTGGACAATAAGGTGGATTTTGGGTTCCAGACCCCCTTGCATCCCCCCAGCAGGCAGTGCCTTACACCACCACTTATGGCTGCAGAGGTTTCTCCATTGAGCAGAAACTACCCGTAAGCATTTCAAGCTTAACCCATGATCTTCTGCCTCCCCACGCCGAGTACAAGGTCTTGAAGCCAAGGATGTTTGGAGAGCATGGGGCCAGATTCCTTTTTCTGCCTGGTTTAGGAATCTTTGATTATGAGTGGTTTGTTGTAGGGCGAGCTAGAGACAATGTAGGTGGTTTAAGTACAACAGTCGGCAAGCTTTAATGGGGAAAATGCTGGTGCTGAATGGTATTTTGGGCTTGCCCTTAGTGCTTTCAACTCAGACTGGTTTTTTGGAGGAGTAGCAAAGGCACTGAATTGATGGTTGGAGTGTTTGCCTGCTAATTTCACATATCATCAGTAATCCGCCAACAAGTTTTGATGATACGTGTGAAGTTTGTTTGCAGGAAGCTGCTTGGCCACTTCCCAAAGGAGATAGGAGACCTTTACAAGACACTAGTACCGCCTTCTATATAGCCCCTCATCTTCATTTGCACCTTACCTGCAGCTCCATGAAATACCACCAAGAGGACAACAAAGAGAAAGGAAAGGATTTTCATGGCAGAGGGTGAACTGGGAACTCCCGTCACTACGGAGAAAGGAGACCAAGACATTAAGTAAGGGGGTTGTTCCTCTACAATCGTAGTGGGCTGAGAAGTGACATACAGAAATGTTCTTCAAGACCAAACATTATCTAGAAGAGGTATTACACACTTTCTTTATAATAATGTCTATTGTCGTAAGGGTTCCCTGGAGCATACATAGGATTGTAGCGCCAGATGAAACTTCTGGCAGAAAAATACAATTTTAAATCCCCTTTTAATTACTGTATTAATTAACTACATAATTATCCCAGATTGCTTGATACTTTGCAATACATTGTAATAAATTCAATTTGCCTTATGGAAGTTAAAGCTGTTAATTCAGAATGAAAAATAAAACAATTTTTGCTATATTTACACAAAAAACCCAATGTGTGTTCTCAAGTCTTTCTAATAAAAAAAGAGCAGAAAAAATTCCTTCACAATTAAGTTAAAATCCAGCTTCTCTCTATTCTTGGTTAGATGCTGTTGCTTTTCTTTCACCTCAAGAATTACATGATTTCCAGGATAAATATCTGTGTGTTTTCATTTCCTCTCAGTTCTCTTCCCGCAACCAACAAAAACTCTTCTCCCTTATCGATATTTGAAATCTCTAGAACCGACTCTTGGTAGACCAGAGTCACTCCACAGTTAGGGCTATAGCAGTGAAATACGTGAAAGATATAAAGTCTCCAGCCCATTTAAGAAGAATAGAACTTTTTAAGAGAGGCTGAATAATGAGAAGATTTCGGTCATTACCAGGTAAGAGGATGCTCTAGGTTGGAACAGTCCTTGGATCAGTGTCAGCCACCCAGATGCATTAGGATGAAGGAGCAGAGCTTGGCTTTATGCTGTTTCTGGAGGGTGGTGAAGGATGCTTGATCTTCACAGCCTTCTGGTGGCCAATCAGACAACCCCCGTGACTTCGTGGAGCATTGGGGAGGTCCAATGAACCCTCTCCGTTACCGTCCTCCTATGAGGAACCGAGGTATCGCTTTCAAGATATTGCAGCACCTCTTCGGGAAATGTGCTGAGCTGCATGCAAACCGCCTTGGGCCACCTCCATTTGTGCAACGTGTTCGGCCACAGCAGCTCGCTCAAGGCGTCTGTGCCAGACACCCTGTGCTTACCAGCTGAGGCTTGGTGGCAGCTACTCTCCAGCACGACAAAAACAGCTATACAGGCTGCCGTGCTCATGGATGGTCATTCTGCACAGCTCGTTTGGAAGCTGATGCTGTGTGATGGGATCTCTCAGGGAAATGGCACATAGTGGGGTCTGGTGGGATTTACCCGGTAGATGTGCACTCAGGTTCCCACAGAGCAGGTACTTTGCAAAGGCACGTCCCTCATTAACAACTTTTGGTCCCTGTGGCATGGAAGAAAATCATAAACCTGAAGCGACCTTGAAGCTGCTCGGTTCAGGTAGGCTTCATGGTCAGCACGAGCAGCACCAGTTGCTGTTACTCAATTTAACTACTCTTTGAGCACAGAAGTATTTGCTATTTGATGGTCATATCTCTGCTAGGGAGCTAACCTGCACCAGGTTTATTTCCAGGCCAAAAGGCAGAGTCTAACCACATCCGTACTCTTAAACTCAGCCTCCAGCATGGATTGGCTCCACCTAAATTGCCTGCTGGGAACGGTCTCTGGTCTCTGCCAGCTTTCAGACTACATCTGGAAACTGCAGGGAGAGCGCAAGAGCCGAGCTTGTCCCAGGGGCAGCTCTACGGCTAAATTATGGAAAGGTGTTGGGTCTAAGCTTGCCTTTGCTCTTGTAAATTGGAAAGAAAAAAAGAAGAAAAAAGTAGATTTTAGTATAATGCCATCCAGTCATTTGAGGGATATGCAATGACTTCTAGCTCTAGGTATTAATTTTGTCTTCTGCAGCAATGAGCTTCAGGTTCTGATGAGGGTACTCGTGTGTATCTGAGTGTTATTAATGAACTAGTCGGTTATTCCATTTACCAAATAAATCCCAGCAGGAATTTCTCCTTAAATGCCCACAATTCCCTAGTGGGGAAGCACTGTCTCCGTCTGTTTTCAGAGGTTTGGGATTAATTCCTTACAAATGTGAAAAATATGTCACCATAAAAAGAAAAATAATCATCAGCTGGAATGAGGTTAAAAAAACCTTCTTTAAAGGGGAAGTTAGTGCTTCTTTGGAAATTCAGAAAGAGGATTAATGAGCTGTCATTAATATTACATCATTTCTGCTGTTGCAAGGGAAAATTTGGAGAGTTCTCTCTATTTTGATCAAGAATGTGAAAAAGGTCTGCAGTAGGGAATGACAGGGAAAAAAGTGAGAAAGTAAAACAGAAATCTAATAGTTATGAAGTAAAAAGAAAAAAGGAAAAGGTGGTTTGGTTTTTTTTAAACTTTTGCACCAAAAAATTTTCAGTGCTAACTGCCTGCACTATATGTAAGACATTTTAAGCCACGTCTGTTTATGGAAATTACTAGAACTGCCCCAACGATGTAATGTTTTAAATCTTCTTTTTCATTTTTCCTCATATTAGTTTTCCAGGGACCTTCCTTTTTGGTATGAGCCCTGGTCAGCTTGAACAAGAAACCGATGTTGGGTGAAGTTGTCAGACGTGGGCAGGAGTTTGCATTTATTCTTCTGTAGCTTGTGCTGCTCTTGGTCTACCTTCTCAAGGAGATACTGGAGAAACAATTGCTGTCTTCCATATTTCAAGGATTAGGCATAAGGACTGTCATGTGCTTGGATGCTCCAAATACCACACACCTGGGAAGGACCTGCAAGGCTATGCCAGCTTTTCTCAATTAATTTGAGGGGTCAGACAATGCAGCTTATCATCTGTGCTTGAGCAGGGTTGTGTCACCAGGCTGAGGTACAGGGGGACAAAAGACAAGGAAAGGCAGTTTTTGGGTGCCTCACAGGACCTCAGAGTGTATGTCTGACGCAGTGGTGCAAATCCACCTTCCATGCCCTGCGATGGCCACAAGCTCAGGTGCAGATATATAGGTTGTGCAATCCTTCATTAAAGGAGATGATAAAATCATAGAATCACAGAATCCCCTAGGTTGGAAGGGACCTTTAAGATCATCGAGTCCAACCATCAACCTCACACCGCCAAAACCACCACTAAACCATGTCCCTCAGCACCACGTCTGCCCGGCTTTTAAATACCTCCAGGGATGGCAATTCCACCACTTCCCTGGGCAGCCTGTCCCAATGTTTGATAACCCTGCTGTCTTACAGCACAAGCTCCTGGACCTCTGCAATAT
Source organism: Burhinus bistriatus (assembly GCA_013397275.1). Taxonomy (NCBI): domain Eukaryota; kingdom Metazoa; phylum Chordata; class Aves; order Charadriiformes; family Burhinidae; genus Burhinus; species Burhinus bistriatus. Next base: position 224,301 of record VYXH01005906.1, read on the forward strand.
CGCCAGTCAAGGATAAAGCAATCTCTGCCTTGACAAATACGTGGCAGATTTTCCAGTGTGCCTCTCAGGTAGAGAAGAGAGGAAAGCCTCCTTTTGCCTGAAGTTTCTGGTGCCCAGCAGGATCAGACCCTGGGACTTTTTGGCAATGGGCAATCAAGAAGAGGAAGGCTGGAAGATCACCATTGCTTTCCTTTTGGTGAGTCTTTCCACACAGCCATGGATGGATTTTGATCTTCACGATGTCAGAAGTTGGTGCAATGATTTCAGCAGTTTCTTCTGATTTAGACTTCTCAGCATAGTGAGGAGCAGAATATGGTCTTAAACCGTAGAAGACATTGCTCTGGTTACATTTGCCATTTTAGCTTGCATATATTTGCTCCTGATCTCTCTCCAAATGTGGAGGTTTTTACAGACCTCGAGGCTGACCTAGTTGAGGTTAAAGCTTTCTTTGCTGCCTGCCCTGGGCTCGCTGGAGTTTCTGGGCCTCCAAGAGCATGAAGCAGTAGCTTAGGTCTTGTGAGTGATGAGTCTGTCAACACTCAGGTGTCACAGTTGGCAAAACAGGGACTTACTGGGGTAACAATTCTACAAAGCAAAGCCATCTGATGAGAGATGATCCAGAGAGCATCTGAATTGATTAAACAGTTAATGAATTGAGTATGGAAAGGATTTCAGCCTCCCAACAAAAGCCAAAACCCATGGAGGCTTTTATCAACGGGCACCCAACCCATAAAAGCTGAGGGATGTGTGAGCAATCCCACTGGGGTGTTTCGCAGAGGTTTCTCCATGCGAAAGCTCTCAGTAGCTGAAGTCCCCGCTGTCACCTTTGCATGTGCATTGCCGTCAAGCAGCTCAGGCCATGGGCTCTTCCAAGGGCTGCACATTTTGGTTCAGAGCTCATAGCTAAGGAGAAAAGTGGTCTACAGATCCATTGCTTGCAATTAAACACCACAGTCAGCAGCATATTGCCGCTGGCCTGGCTCCAGACACTGCTCACCATCCCTTGCCTGTCTCTGGATGACGTTTTTCCTTCTTCTTTGCAACCCTCTTCCAGGCCGCCTCTTTGCTTCTCTTTGCCTTCTCTTCCCCTGCTGTTCAGGGAGAACATGCGAGCCTGGGTGCTACCTGTGGGCAAGTCCTCCCATTTTGCCCCAGCATCCAGAATTGCAAAAGTAGGGATGTTGCAGAGGACATCCTTGCCCATCCTTTTGATACCCACGTAAGGACCTGCTGTCCGTGAATTTGTCTGATCCTTTTTGGGCCTGCTGCTGTTTTCTATCTCCACAGCCTCCTGTGTCAGCAACGTCCAGGAATTCACCGCTTATGCCCCACAACTTAATTTTTATTACAGTCCTTACTATCTTGCTGTGGACAGAAGAGTGTGCTGAGCTACAACATACCACCCCTAAGTGCCCCCCAGTCTTCTCCCATCCAGGACTCCCCCAGTGGTTTCCTGCTTTCCATGCCGTTATTGACATTTCTACTGTCAGTTCAGGTGGCTGTTGCAAAGGCATCTTCACCTTCCTACCTGAACCTGGCCCGCCACGTTTTATGGGAGTTGCTGTTCTCCTCCATCAGCTGGTTGTTCACCACCGAGCTCTTCCCTTTGAGAGCCTCCCTTGACTTGCCCTTCATGTCCTGCAGGGATTTTTCTTAAACCTCCTTGTTTTCTTTCCCAGTCAAAGCAAATATTTTACTGAGGTTTCTAGCACAGCCTTTTTAACATCTTTCAGGCTGCCTGCGAGCTTCTTGCTCCTCTGGGTTGCTCCTGTTGGTGCTTTTCTTTCCTCATTTTTGCTTTTTTGAGATTAAATATTCACATGTTGATGGTATTGGGTACCACAACACGATTAAGCCTAATTGTACTGTGGTCGCTTTTACAGAGCAGCTCTCTCACAAACAACTTTTGAATTAGGTCCTTTGCACCACTCACAACCAAACCAGGAATGCAACTCTTGTTGTGGGTGCCAGGACTAGTTGTTCGAAAAATCACCCTTTTACGGCAACAAAAATTTGAGCTCTGCATCTCCTAACATCATCCACAATCACCCCTCACAACTGCTCTGCTGCATCACCTCGAGCAGGGGAATGATCTGCAAAAGATGTGACCCGCTGTCTGGGTCCATCAGGGAAGGACCTTTGCTTAAAGCCTTCTCTAAGGTGTTGAGAAATATTTGGAGCTAGGTTGAATCTGGTGCACACAGGTAGCTCAACACGTGAGGGCCAGCTGGGTCCATGCAATATCATCTGTAGGCAAGCCAAGACTCCCTTTGCCTTCGCTACCTCCTCTCCTACCCACAGGGGCAGTGCTGATCAGGGGACGTGGTTGTGCAGGTGGTTTTGATGCTCCTCATTGTTCCTGTCCACTGGATGAGTAAAGCATGGGCTGTCCAGCTCCCCAGCTTCACCGAGCCTCAGACTGTGAACCCCCTTCAAAGGATTAAGGCATTTCCAGCTCAGTATAGCCCCGGTTCTTACATTATCCATCTTTCCCACGGAGTGAATATTCCCAAGTTCTGTGAAGAAGAGATTTTTCCATGCCTGCCCCACGATAGCCATGACACGGCTATTCAGATTTCTGGGATGTGGTGGCCAGCAATCGTGTCCTACGCCAAAGGATCAATTGCCCCCAGTTGTTGGTCACAATTAAGAATGATTTCGCACGCTATTTTGTTAATGATGCCTGCGTTTATTTTCAAAGGGGATGAACAATTTAAGAGGTCAGAGCACAACTCCCAGGATCTCTCTGCTCCTCCTGGCTGTGGGTGACCAGGAGGCAATGACCTTGCTGACGCTTCCCCGTTCCGCGCCCCAGTTTCTTCATCAGTGCAACATGAGCAGCAATTCTTGCACACTCTGTAAAGCTCTTGATTTCCTAATTGCGATGATTATACAACCACTGAGGAGTCTCACTTATTATTCCTGAAAGACAGCCCCGTGACAGTCACTGCAACTTTTTGGCATACCACCGAATACCTGCTTTTTGCTATTATTATTTCTTATTCCTGAGCTAAAAGGGTTAAAATTAATCCCGAATGGAAGACTGTGGCTTAATTACAACAGCAGGTACCTTCTGTTTGCTTGGCTACCTCCTATGGGTGGTGCGAGCCTCAGTTCACGAGTACAAAGGACTTCCAAATCGCTAGATGGAAGGAGTGACTGAGGTTCGAATAGCACCTTTGGGCTTGGAGAGCTTGATTATTATTAATGATTTTTTTCTTTGGCGCTGGCAATGTGCTATGCAATAATGTCAGCTGCAGTGCATTCGCAGGACTAGCTGTGGCTGGAGAAGTTGCTACTACACCAAAAGCAGCACAGATGTCTCATGAGATTTTTTAAGCCCTCTTCCCAGGCTGAACAAATCTGAACTCCCTGACTGTGGAGTTAATTGAACCTCCTCTTGACTTGGGCTTGGGTAGGAGATGACCCAGAAAATCTTTCCCAGGTTTTGGAGATGCCTGCCAATGAAATGTGGCTGGATAGAAGATCCATGGGACCTAGGCCCTAGACCTCAGAAAGCAGAGGGATCAAAACGCTCCTCACCAATGAACTGTTTAAAGCGCTTTGTGTTATTACTCATGCTTTATTAGGTATTTACACAACTCAAACAGTTGGCAAACCACAGTCTCTTTGGCCACAGCGAATATGTGTTAAGGGAGAGAAAAAGAGCACAGATCGCTTCAATGCTGGAAGTCTGAGATGTTTTGCAGAGCCTGCAAGAGAGCAGCAGAACATCCCTGAAGACTTCAGTTTCCAGCCCTTGCTGTATCATGATAGAGGTCAACTGAGAGTTGACCAGACCTCCCCTCCAGAACAGGGTCCGAATCAGCCAGATGTCCTCTGAGAAGCTGGACAGCTGACCGAGCCAGGACAGCATCTTCTGAGGACATAAGATGGGAAAGGTGGAAGGCAAAAGACCTTCTCTTGAGATGATTGTAACAGTATATGTGAAATAAATAGTCTTATGGAAGAAAAAAGGAGTCCTACAAGGAAGATGGGAAAATGAGGGTCATATTTCACATTTACCCATCTGTTCAGGAAAGACAGCCATCCTGCATGGAGAGGTGGGCAAGCTAACAAACATTAACCAAGATACTGCTAAATATTACATTGGCAGAAGCAACTCAGTGCCCCAGGGGAGAGAGATGATCTGGCCAGAGGAGCTGGGACCTCACCACGCAGGACCTAGCTGGTGAGGATGAAGGCAGGGAGATAAATCACAGGCAGGGAGAAGGTAGGAGAGACGTGAGGAGAGAAAGCAGTGGTGTCCCTGCCCCACACCCCTTCGGCACATGGTGGGTGGAAAGGGCAATGCAGAAGTCCAAGAGCTGGAGGAAGCTCCCAGGGGGCTGCACCATCAGCTGTGAGCCTTGCCTAGCACCAGCCCTCCACATCTCACCCCTCCACGGGCTTGACCAAGGTGAAGCAGCAAGGCCGTAACAGGGAGGCCCTGCCCAGCTAAACTTCTTCAGTGGTTGGAAATCAGCCTTGCGCTCTCCTCTTGGCACTCCGGGGTGGCAACCGAGGCTATCAGGACCCCATGGGTGGCTACCACAGGAGAGCGTATGGGGTGGGTGAGGTCTGCTGTAGTATCTCAACATCACATAGGACACATCACACTCTCTCCCACCACAAGGAGGAAATTTGCCTGATTCCCACCACAAACCACCCTCGGCAGGGAGAGGAGAGGAGCTGCCCAGTTTCAGGCTACCAGTTCAACCCTGCCTTGGTGACAGTGGAGGGACAGGGTCCAGTGGACGAAGAGGTGCCACACAGTGATTCTCCAGGTGGCGATACACGGGTGAAGAGCAGACACATGACCACATGCAAAAGTAACTTCCACCAGCTCTGAGGAAAGACAGCACCGAACCCAACACACACCCATGTAAAGAAGGACAATACCACGCTACTGCTGCCACCGCTACTGATGCTACCGACGCTACCAGCCCCTGCACGAACTGCGAAGGGTCACCATAAGGGCCTGCAGCACTTTGCCAGTCCATTGTAGCAGGTACCGGTGGCTCTCTTAAACAAGGGACACAGCAGGAACGAACAGTCGCCCTTGGTCTTCCGACACGTCACAGTGTCTGACACTGTAATTGAGAAAAAGAACCAGTAAGCATCTTTCTTTGGATTTGCACGCGTGAAGAAAGCCTGTCCCCACGTTCGCAACACCTCGATCTGCAGAGAGCGCAAGTGGCATCTCAGGGGGGATGGTCAACCTGCTGTTGAGCTTTGCTGCCACGTCTGGAAGCACTCACGGGTTCTGCAAACCGTGATGCTCTCTCCCTTTAGCACTGACATGGCTAACTGGAGTTTCCTCAGCGCTCGGCAGGCAGGTCCAATGCCCAGCGTCACATCAGCTGCGCAGGTATCACAACTTCCTTCCTCATTTACAGAATCACTTCCTATTTCCCAAACACAAAAATGCCCATTGGTTGCATTTACACTTACCTGCAGCAGCCTGGGACACTGCGGGGAGAAGCAGCAGCAGCAGGAAGAGCATCTTCGCGGCTTTTGTTGACATTGTGGAGCTCCACCACAAAGCTGCTGAGACCGAGAGACACTGCAAGAGGGAGGAATTAACCTGTATTTATAAGGCTTTGATGAATGCGATCTGCAGGGATTTAGCAACTGTATTTGGAACCAAATAATATATTTAAAGGATGCACGTTGTAACCTCTAATTACAAACTCTTCTGTGGATAGATTCCACCACATGTCCCTGCCCTGAGAGGAATTATCCTCTTAACACCAACATCTACTGGCTCCCACGTCCTGGTCCAAAGCTCCGTCTCCTCCACGAATGGCACAGACAGGCAGATATCTCAGCAACTATTTATTCAGAGCAACGACCATGAGCACTGGACCCAGTTGACTTCAAGGTACTTGCACACTCAAATCCCTTTGCCTCCAGAAATCCACATTCTGCACAGAAAGGAATATTTCTTCCCATTTCAGCCCCCCTAAAAAAGATTGCCCAAAGCCACACAGGGACTGAATCCAGAACGAGCCCCACCAAGATGTCATACCTCCCTACGCGCAGCTCCAGCAGCACAGCTAACAAGTCCCTGCGACTCCTTGTGCTCCCATTTCAAGAAGGGGTTAAAATACGACAAGGCGGAGCAGCGAGTCCCAAAAAAATCACCTGAAGGTTGGAGAAACGGCTTGGCATGGAAGAGCTGGAGGACCTCCATTTGCTCAGCTCGCTAAATAAAATTCGGAGAGGTGACTTCTCCACGCTGGAGGTCACTTCGCTGGAGACCTGCAGGGTTTTTTTAGCAAGAGAGGCTGCTGGGCGCTGAAATTCGGCAGAGACGAGCACGGCCAAACCAGTGGCTGGATGGCAGCCAGAGCAACTGGGAGTTGGCAGTGGAACTGGGGAGGGCGGCTAGCTCTGGGAATTTCTTCTGGAAGGCTTCCTGGTTTTCTCCTTCTCTGCTTGGCATTGTTTCGGGGTGGTAATGGCACGTCTCGTGTGGCATGGGAATTTACTCCTGGCTTGGAACAAAGCCTTTGGGCGGGAGGAGGAACCGATCTGAGTCACTTCGAGGCTGAGAAAAGGCTGTTGAGGCACCTCGAACCCTTGCAGGTTCCTCACTGCTGGATTTGTGAGCAAAGGCGGTTCTTCGGCAGCTCGCCCTCAGCTTTGGAAGAGGTTTGGGTGCCCGTTAGAGGCTTCGTTGTGCTTTGCACGCAGAAAGTTGGAGTTTCTAGGAATGGGCCATTTGGCAGCCGTGATATTTGTTGCACTATCAACTGTGGAGGACAAGGCTTGGAGACAGCCAAGACCGAGCTTCACTTGGCTCCAGAGCCCTGTTTACACCCCTAACTTTATTATAAACACTCTTCGCTGGAGCTGGGCCCAACAAATTAACGTTGTTAGTTAATGAAACACTTTTTGCTGAATACGGACGTGGCAGCGGGACAAGAGGAAAAGCAGGCTATTCCTTCCACCCCTGACTTCTTTAACCCACTGGCCACCAAATCCAAACACGGCAGTTGAGGTTGCAAAGGTGCAAAGTTCTGACACGCTCGGTAAAAATTAGCACTGGAGACCGAGCGGAAACCTTGGTGATGCTCCCTCAAGGAGGGACAACCAGGCAATGACATCTCTGAGCAGTTTGGCTCCCTGGCCACCAGCACAGCCGTGGCCGTGAGCGCAGGCAGGATATTTAGTTCATCGCTCACATGCAAACATCGAAGAAGGGTGTTACAGTGGCAGGGACAGCAATAAGGTACTGGGGACCCACAGAGGACCCTGGAAACGGACCTTTCGTATTTCAAAAAGTCCCCGCTCCGGGACTCAGCTGAATAGGTGAGAAATGTCGTTCCTGCTAAGCAGCAGAGTCCAGGTTTTGTTCCCAGGGTTGCAAAGAAGCTGGCTAAAATTTCAAAAAACAACAGTAAATGCGTGAAAGCCCCCAAACACACGCACATGCCGACAGCCCAGCTGAGGTACGAAGCTTTGGGAGCTTCCTGCACGGCTTTGCAAAAGCCATGACAAACCCCTAGGTGATAGTTGGCCCTAATTAAAAACCTCTTCGTGGTCTTTCCTGTAGCGACTTGCTGAGGATTTATTTTCTAAAAATCACCTGCTTCTCAGGGGATGGAGTCTGCAGGGCTGGAGGCTAGGAAAAAAAACCAGATAGGACACGTCTCTGCACGCACAAGGGCACCTGCGACCATCAGTGGTTGGGATCACACTTCACAAAGGTTTCGTTTCTTGGGTTGCGGGAGCACAAACAGCTGAATTAATTTATAGCTCTGTGCACATCGTGTCCCGGCTGCCACCTAGTGCTCATCCCTGCGGTGGATGCGCACATGGCTTGGGCATCGCACAAGGGGACATCGGGATGGGTTTGTGCAGGTGCACAACAACCCAGGGACAGCGGGGTGGGCTTGTGTAAGTGCAGGAGAAACCAGGGACAGCAGGGTGGGCTTGTGCAGGTGCACAAGAAACTGGAGAACATCAGGACAGACTTGCACAGGTTGCACAACAACCTGGGGGACAACGGGGTGGGCTAGTGCAAGCACACAACAACCTGAGGGGCATCGGGGTGGGCTTGTGTAGGTGCAGAAGAACCCAGGGACATCAGGATGGGCTTGTACAAGCACACGAGAACGCAGGGACATCAGGATGGGCTTGTACAAGTGCACGAGAACCCAGGGACATCAGGGTGGGCTTGTACAAGTGCACGACAACCCAGGGATATCAGGATGGACTTGTACAAGTGCACGAGAACCCAGGGACATCAGGGTGGGCTTGTACAAGTGCACGACAACCCAGGGATATCAGGATGGACTTGTACAAGTGCACGAGAACCCAGGGACATCAGGGTGGGCTTGTACAAGTGCACGACAACCCAGGGATATCAGGATGGACTTGTACAAGTGCACGAGAACCCAGGGACATCAGGGTGGGCTTGTACAAGTGCACGACAACCCAGGGATATCAGGATGGACTTGTACAAGTGCACGAGAACCCAGGGACATCAGGGTGGGCTTGTACAAGTGCACGACAACCCAGGGATATCAGGATGGACTTGTACAAGTGCACGAGAACCCAGGGACATCAGGGTGGGCTTGTACAAGTGCACGACAACCCAGGGATATCAGGATGGACTTGTACAAGTGCACGAGAACCCAGGGACATCAGGGTGGGCTTGTACAAGTGCACGACAACCCAGGGATATCAGGATGGACTTGTACAAGTGCACGAGAACCCAGGGACATCAGGGTGGGCTTGTACAAGTGCATGAGAACCCAGGGACAGCGGGGTGGGCTTGTACAGGTGCACAAGAAACTGGAGAACATCAGGACAGACCTGCACAGGTTGCACAACAACCTGGGGGACAACGGGGTGGGCTTGTGCAGGTGCACAAGAAACTGGAGAACATCAGGACAGACTTG